>CM077302.1:2197500-2212500 GCA_039654925.1 Anguilla pacifica | reverse complement strand
TTATTCGAATAAAGGGGAAACACTGTTATTTTCTTTACGTTCTCAGTGCATTTCATGTACTGGAGCTACATTGCGGTTTCCGCATAATTTTGAACGGATGAAAAAAATTGATTAATTTGAATTTTCAGGAAGCATTCGTTATATAAATTTATATAAAAATAAAGCAAATAAAGTGGTCCATTAGTCATGGCAACAAATAATTGTGCAGAACCTTTGTGTGTACGAGTAATACATTTCAAATTATTATTATTATTATTTTTTTTAAAAATTCAATTGTTCAATCAACTTTTGATTATCATCAGATGTTTTGGTGGAAAAAATGGTTAATATATGTTTTAACGTTTAATTTCATTGTTTTACTGAATGATGTGATTTTGTATACTTACTGAGTTTAAACATTTAACATCATGATAGTAACTGTTGCTTTAGTGGAATTTGTTTTATTCAAACTGTTTTTGAGAGTCGCTCCTTGCCTGCCTACCTGTACTGTAGAATGAAGGAGATGCAAATGCTGAAGTGGATCAGACGTTGGACTTTATTTCATGAAGTTAACTAGTAAGGTACAAAGGTGAAAGGATGTTTAAGCTTTCTATAGCCTCTGCATGTGGTGAATGCCAGTGAAAGTGTTTTAATGTAGGCCTACGTGTAATTCAAGATGGGGAAATGGGTTTATGTGCAGTTATGTGAAAAGTATTTACCTCCTTCCTGTTTTCCTCTGTTATTGGATGTTTGTCACACTGAATGGTTTCAGATCTTTAAACAAAATGTAATATTAGACAAAGGCAAACTGAGTAAAGACGAATCACATTTTTAAAAAAGTATTTCATTTATTTAATGAAAAAAGTTATCAAACACTAATATCAGACATCAGTTCATTTTGGCTCAAGTTTATCTGCCATATTCTGTAGGAACTGAATTGGAATTGGAGTGAGTAGAGCTTAAAAGAGAAAGATTTTTTTAAAACAATCTACAATACAGACATTACACAAAAGAGAAAAAAGCAGGCATTAGATAAGGTAAATTTAAAAAAAAAAAAATGTATTGTGGAAAAATAGGAATATCATGTATCATCGCGTATCATGGAGGCAGCTATGGTAATGGGGCACGGTCTGTCAATCATAGCTAACTGACAGTTCTCATTACCACGCCCAGACAGTTCGGGTGAACTTTTGTAGTGGGGAATTTAGGCTTAGAAAAATACGTTTTAAAATACATTTAAATTACTGAATAATAAAAAAAATTATGCACATTTGTTTTGTTTTTGCCTAAAGACAACTGGCAAGTGTCACATTCAACCACCATGTTACTCCTTTAATAGACTGCTATTGTTTCCCTGTCCGCAAGGGGGCAAACAGCTCAGAGGCTGGATGGCTGGAGTCGTTCACAATCCTGAGCGCGCACGTGAGCGCCCTCTGGAGTGGTAAATGTCCTCGACGGTGGGGAGAACAGAACAGGTGTTTCATAAGAGGTAACTGGTAACAGCTCCTAAGCCTTTCCACGATCGCCTAGGGTCCTGTGCACTTAACTGGCATTCTAGTTTCTGTTAGTACTGTTGCTTAGCAGCCCTGATACTTTTCTCAAGATCAGGCTTTTTGTACAAGGAGCCGTCGGCTGGTTTGAAAGCAGTTGAACGCGCACTGAGTTTATCTTTCACGTTTCTATTGAAGGCTTTTGGTCGGGCTGTGTTCAGCTCTGTTGCTTGGCACACGTGTATCGATCCAAAAGCTAATTGAGGCTATAGTGACATCACAATACTCGGCAGGGTGCGGGGTCGTGTCCTCTGAGCAGCGCTGCAGAGAGCTCACTTGCTTTTGTGCTTTCTGTCTTCGGCGTGTATATTCCGCGGCAGCAGCAAGACGGAGGCATGATTAGAGTTGCCATTTTGCTATTAGGCCTGCCTGTTGCATTATCCCCATTAGGCTGATACCCCTTGCAGTTGTTATATTGTTTGTGATTCCTAAGCACATAGAGGTTTGGATTCTGAAACCTTGGATCTATACAATATTATGTCATCTGTATACATGGATAGTTTGTATTCTTGATTGCTGATTTTATAAACCAATGATGGAATCTGACATTATGATTTTGCAGGCTTGTGGTTCTACTGCTAGCTTAAGTAGTAGTGGTGACAATGGACAACCCTGTTTTGTGCCCGGATGTAGATTGAATGGATGTGAATTATGCCGTTTGTAGATATGGAGATGTGTGGATTGTTAAAAGAATATTTATTTACTCTGACTCTGTCTTTCTCTCTCTCTCACGCACACACACACTCAGACACACAGTCTCTCCTCTCTCTCTCACACACACGCATACACATATTTGCACACATACACACACACAGTCTCTTCTCTCTCTCACACACACACACACACACACACACACACAGGCTCTCATCTCTCTCACACACATGCACAGACACACAGTCTCTTCTCTCTCTCACACAATCTTTCCTTTCTCTCTCTCTCTTCTCTCTCACACACACACACACACACACACACAGTCTCTCCTCCCTCTCTCACACACACACACACACACACACACATTTGTACACACACACACACACAGTCTCTTCTCTCACACACACACCCACACACAGTATTGTTCCAAAATAGCTACATCACTAGTGGCTAATTCTTGTTGTTTTGCTGTGCTTAAATTGTTCCACAAATCCCAGAACTGGATTCTTCAATATCGTTAAATGTTTTATGTATGTCATTTATTTTATTTTTATTTTAGGGTATTTTTTATTTCTTTTAGAGCTTGACAGTACCTGTGGAGTGGATCTGAGTTGTTATGTTTATGATTTGATAATATTCTTAGGTTTCTTTGAGCATTTTCTGTTAGTAATTAATTAATTCAGTTTATCTCTTTGCTTTGGTGACTTTATCTGCACTTGTTTCAGCCCATCTGTATGATCGGTTAAGATTATACAGCTTACAGGGCTGTGTGTATTAATTTCTGCAGTCTCCAGTTCTTTTCAGAAATATCCTGAATTTGTTATGGCCTGAAATGGGGGTTTGTTGCCTGACAGTGAATGCGCTGGTGGAGGAGGGGTCCATGTCAGTGACGGCTTAGTCAACAGCACTCGTCCCGAGAGCTGAGCAGTAAGTGAACCTTCCTAAAGAGTCCCCTCTGATCCTGCCATTAAGGATATACAGACCTGTGGCTTGACAGAGATGCACTAACTCTCTACCGTTCTTATTTATTATATTGTCTGGGGTTATTTCTTTTTCGTAGCGGTTGGTGTGAGGTATAGGGGGGTGTTTCCAAACACATGAATGTTTCCCTGTGTGTCGATACAGTCCAGTTCTGTCCCTGTTCTGGTGTTAAAATCCCCACACTGTCGCACATCTCCCTGGGCCTGGAAATGGCATATTTCTGTTTGCGGAGTGTTAAAAAAACTGCTCATTATAGTATGGAGATTCATGTGGGCCATCGTAAGCTTGCACACAGGTATGTATTATTTTCCCAATCCGCCATTTATTTATTCCATTATATCCATAAGTGAGATTGTTCTTTTTTAGTAACTGTCATGTGTTCTGCAAGTTCTGCTTTGTACCACGCCAGTATTCCTTCTGAGTCTCTGCCTTGTCGTACTGTTCTTAATTTTATAGAGGGCACTGTAATTTCATCATAACCTGGGGTAGTGTGGATGAGGGCATCTTTTCGGCACCAAGTTTCAACAAAAATCAGAATGTCATCGTTAGAAATGTTTTTGAGGAATTCTGGGCCTGTGTTTTCAGGCCAAACACAGAGGACCACAGACCCTGTATGTTCCTACGGCTAATTTGGAATTAACTTCTTTTACATAAAGATACTACTTTAATCATTTATGCTGATATTGTCATTTAGTATTTGTATAGTTCAATTCAAATTGGAATTGATTAAATTGATTAAAATTGATATGTATTCATAAGCTCGTATTAGTTCAGCAGCCTATCACAAAGGACGCTGAGGAGGTGTGTGATCTCACCTAGCTCACGTGGAGGGGCAGGTAGGACAGGGGTCAGGGCGGTTGGGACAGGGGCCAGGGCGAGTGGGACAGTGGGTGGGACAGGGGCCAGGGCGAGTGGGACAGGGGCCAGGGCGAGTAGGACAGTGGGTGGGACAGGGGCCAGGGCGAGTGGGACAGGGGCCAGGGCTGTTAGGACAGGGGCCAGGGCGAGTGGGACAGGGGCCAGGGGCCAGGGGCCAGGGCCGGTAGGACAGGGCCAGGGCGAGTGGGACAGGGGCCAGGGCCGGTAGGACAGGGCCAGGGCGAGTGGGACAGGGGCCAGGGCCGGTAGGACAGGGGCCAGGGCGAGTGGGACAGGGGCCAGGGCAAGTGGGACAGGGGCCAGGGCAAGTGGGACAGGGGCCAGGGGCCAGGGCCGGTAGGACAGGGGCCAGTGAGAGTGGGACAGGGGCCAGGGGCCAGGGGCGATAGGACAGGGGCCAGGGGCCAGGGGCGGTAGGACAGGGGCTGGTGAGAGTGGGACAGGGGCCAGGGCTGGTAGGACAGGAGCCATTGTAAGGGCCCCGGGCTGGCGTAGCTGGGCTTGTGTTGGTGGGTGTGCACTCTGGGGGGGCTGCTGGGAACTGGGGGGGGGGGGGGGGGCTGGATGGGTTGCGTCCCAGTGCCACGTCTTTTAGCGTTTAAGTGAAGACTTTTTCCACACCCTCTTTGTTTAGACGCAGCCCGTTGTAGAGGTACCAGGGGCCGATGGTGGAGCGACGGGCCAGGTGCATGCTGGGAAGCGCAGCGCAGCCTCTGGCGATCTCCGCGTTGATGTCCCAGATGACATGAAGGGGGACATCGGTCAGTGGCGGCAGTGTGGAAATGACCACGTGAGAAAGGGCAGCAGTGCAGTATAATGGGCAAGGAGCTGGTCTTGTAACCTAAAGGTCACAGGTTTGATTCCCAGGTAGGACATGTGGGCGACATAGCTCAGGAGGTAAGACCGATTGTCTGGCAGTCGGAGGGTTGCCGGTTCAAACCCCGCCCTGGATGTGTCGAAGTGTCCTTGAGCAAGACACCTAACCCCTAACCCCTAACCCCTAACTGCTCTGGCGAATGAGAGGCATCAATTGTAAAGCGCTTTGGATAAAAGCGCTATATAAATGCAGTCCATTTACCATTTACCAGGACACTGCCGTTGTACCCTTGAGCAAGGTACTTAACCTGCATTGCTCCAATATATCAGCTGTGTAAATGGATGCTATGTAAATGCTATCTAAAAGTTGTGTAAATCTAGAAGTTTCTGCTAAATGCATGTGCTGTAATGTAATGCTGTTCGTTATGCTCTTGTCGCTGCAGATGGAGATGTGCCTCAGAGGGAGCCTGGCCAGAGCGAGCTCTCTAAACTCTGCAAGCTCCATCTGGAGCAGGGCCAGGGTCTCCCTTCTGTGTCGGGCGTCATTTCGGGGAGAAGCGGGGGCAGCGCAGGGCATGCTGGGTACAGTGGTGGGTACAGTGCAGGGTGTGGCTTCCTCTGGGTCTGAATCCTCAGCTTGTGTGATGAGCAGACATTTACCCTTCTGTGCTTTTACATTACATTACATTACAGGCATTTAGCAGTCTCTTATCCAAAGCGACTTACACAGCTTTTTTACATTGCATCCATTTATACAGCTGGATAAATACTGGAGCAATGCAGCTTTAAGTACCTTGCAAAAGGGTACAACCTGGTTCTACTTGGGAAGTTAACTTGTTACCTTTAGGTTACAAGACCAGCTGCTTACCCATTATACTGCGCTGCCACCATTATACTACATCGTTCTTTATAAAACAACCAGGCTGGCTTCACTAGCACTTTGGATGAGAGCGGACTCGTTTGTATAGATCAGTGGTCTCCAACCCTGGTCCTGGAGAGCTACAGGGCCTGCTGGTTTTTGTTTTCACCTGAAAATCAGCACCCAATTGAGACCCAAGATACCAGGTGAGTTGAGTTAACTGTAATCAACTGCTCTAATTGATTCATGAAGTGCAGAGTCACTATGAAAACCAGCAGACCCTGTAGCTCTCCAGGACCAGAGTTGGAGACCACTGGTATAAATGTTCACGTTTAGCACTACACTGTCCAAATGTTCATCTTTGTGGACTTTTGCTCCCTTTTCCAATTCCTCCCTTCTGAATGTGAGGGTAGTGCTTACATACGACACCGTGCCTGGCCTTGGTCTTATCTGTGAAAAATAATTAAATAGTTTTTAACCTTTTCATTTGCCTTTTCAGCAGATGTCCACATGTAGGGTTTCAGGGTTGTTTCTCATTACATGTAGTTGTTTCTTCTTGGCCTTTGCACTTCTCAGCTTGGGAGGGTATAGAATCTTCATAGCAGTCTGTTTGGTAGCCGTGGCAACAGCTCCAAAAATGGTTACTTTTCATCAGTTTTAACTGCCACTCTGCCTAGCCTTGGGTTAGCTTCTTAGCCACCTCTGTTAAAATATATTGAGCTATGCCAATGCTATCAGATTTATTATTGGTTTTTTTGTGCGAAATACTGTACCCAAATGTTCTAATTTATGGCTAATTTATACAGTTTATACAGTTTGTTTTTCCAAAGGTTTGCCTTATTTCCTTTAAATTTGACTTATAGCTTAGTTTTGCTCCTACCTTTCTCCTAGTTTTGTGTTTTCCCTTGTTATATCCTTATTATTTCTGTCTTCTCTGTGTTCTATACTTCTTTTTTATTTTTAGTTTTTTTAATCAATTGTGTGTATTTTGTTTCACCTGTAAATACTACATTTGTTTGGTATTTTGAAGAGCTCATTACTTTAAGCAGGTTCTAACTCTCTCTCTCATACACACAGGGAGGTTTTATTCTTAAACTTAGTCTTAACTTAGGAAACCTGTATTTCCCACCGTCCAGGTATTTCAACCTGTTTATCATTATAATTTTGTAAGGTTCTTGTTATATTACATTACATTACGGGCATTTAGCAGACACTCTTATCCAGGGCGACGTACAACAAGTTATATCAGTTTAAACTGATCGATCGCATCATTTTTGATCATTTCAAACTCAAAACACAAAGCACAACAATGCTTTCATTATGAGATCTATTTATATATCCCTTTTGTTTCTGCAGAAATTGTTTGCGCAAAAAGTAGCCTACTTGGTCAAAGTGTGCCCGTGCGTGATATCCTGTTCTATCTAATGTTATTATAATACAAATATCAAGGCCGTAGCAAATGACATAGGGCCACATCCGCACCAACGCTGCTTTCATACAAAAGGGCCAATCAGATAAACAATTTTGTCAGATTGGGTTGCAAAGCAAGACAAAAGAGTCATTAATATTCAGAAACATATTTCTTATAGCGGGTGTGCAAGTGCATGAGTATGTTTATTCAGTGACTAAAACTGTCATTTCCACTGCACGACTTAAGGTTGCGCAATGCCCAGCTTCGTTTCCAAGTCGACGCCACCGCTGACAGCCCAGCTTCTCAGCATTTCAGTCACGCGTGATTGCGTGAGCAACGGAACAGTGCAGAAAATCAGTGCAAAACTGAAAAGAGATTGAGTCAAACAGTGGCTACTAGTGTCTGTAAATCTTTGGTTGGGCCTGCCCTGGCTTCTTTTGCTTATCCTTGGCTAATTACCTATTATTATTATTATTATTATTATTATTATTATTATTATTATTATTTCATGGAAAATTCCTTGAATAGAATTTACAACCCAATATCCGCCCGCAGGGCCAAGTCTGCAACCCGGCTGAAACTTACATTTCAAAAGTGACCGTTTTGTGTTAAGAGCCGACTATTACCATACTATGGTCTTTAAAATGATGATTGATGCGGTTATTTTAAGGCAAAATATATTTTGGTTTGGTTTGTCCCTTGTACCATTTTTGTTGGAAGAGAAAGTATCTGTATTTGTCGAAATGTTGAAATGATCCCCAGCCTTGCCAAAACATTTTTTTCACATTTCACTTTAACATCAAATGTCTTTCGTGGAATATCACCAAAATTACCTTTCTTACCTCTGAAAAGTTTTTTGTCTTCATATACTTCATATATTATTGTAGGCCTTCGTCGCTTTGGATAAAAGCGTCTGCCAAATAAGTGTTATGTAATGGAGTATGATCGTGGCCTTCTTTCAAATGCTTTCTTATCGTTTCAAATTCGTGTCCAGTATGAAGACAAATTTTTGGAGGAAGCTGAAAATCTGCCTGCGTCCGTCGAGGAGGAATCTTTGAAGCATCACATGAACGCACGCATCTTCACACAGCATCTGAAGTCTGAGTAACTCATGAATTCATTTTGAAAAAGACTTATTCCCACCCCCTAGCACACCTTAAGAACATGATTATTTGATTCATATGTCGTGTTTTATATGGGCGGTAGCTACTGAGACTATGACTCAGTTTGTGGATTATTAATATTATGTATTTGATTTATTTTGTATCTTGTATTATTTGTATATGTACTGTGGCGTGGATCGGGACATGCCCCCGCAGTGCCCCTCCCAGCCTTATAGGCATCGGCTCAAACCTGCCACCAGGCCAGCTGTTCAGGACCTGGGACAGCGCCACGCTATGAAGCCCAGCCACAGGACCCTGGAGAGCGGCAACCTGGAAATTCCCCAACTCCCTCCTGTGCACTCAACGCGCCTGCAATCAATGAGGCGACACAGCTGCTGCCACTCCAGGGAAATGGGCTGGGACCTTTGTCTTCCTTGAGGAGAGGGTTTTTGGGCTGCAGAAGGGCTGTTGATACCTGTTTGAAACTTTTTCCTTGTCTTTCAGAATCCGGTGGAGACGCAGGATCACATCCCTCTTCCTGCTTTAAAGAGGGATCCCCTCAGCTGTCTCCCGGTCGTCGCTACCCCTAATTTCGGTTACTTTACTTTAATTTAATTCAGACAAGAGACTTTAGTTGTTGAGTTCGGTTTCGTTTGTGTATATAATTTTGGTTAAATGAAAGGCCCTGTTGGGCTATTTTTCCCCAAACCTCCGGTCTGTGTATTTCTGTGCCGCCCCGCCTGCACCGTCACGCCCAGTACGGTGCCACAGTACCTATTAAGGTTTGCATATGTGAAGTTTATGTTAGTACTTTAATTATGTTGCGCACTCACACTTGCTGGTCTGTCTATTGGACTGTTATCATTCATAATCCGGAAGTTAGTCTGTCAGTTAAACATCCTTTTTGGTCAGGATATGATTTTTGTGGTATACTCTCATTTTGGAATCACGGCAGTGCTGTCCATGAGAACTACGACCACTTGTGACAATTATTAAGGCTTGCTAATACTTTGTAATATTATTTTTGAGCACAATCCTGCAGGAATTACTGTATATTGTTGCAATACACACCCCTGACTTTTCTTCACATTTCTCAAAATGTATTCTATTAATTGTCCACCAGGCGTCTTCATATTTGGATGAGCAGGTACTCACTACACTACAAGGTACTAAAACATACTAGACGACATGAGTGGAATTTAAAATGCAAAGCGTTAAATACAAATGTAATTATATGTGGTAGTTTTGTAAGTGAGTAACACTGAAACGGTTTGAAATTGATTTCATGTCATTTATTTTGTTCGTATTTTTTTAGCCCCCATGTTACTAAAGATAATGATCATCCTCCAGCAACTAAACTGCAACTAAAACTGGACAACATATGTCTGTGGGCTTTAATACAGTAGATATGGCAGCAGCATGCATTATGTGTCCATACTGAATTGTACTCTGTACTGATTTTACTCCTTTATACATATTCTAACTTTAAAGCTATTCCTTGTCCTTGTAATGTGAATCTTTCCATGGTTGTCAAACTTATGTGGATTTTAATGCTGCACATGAATTGCCTTCTGGGGACAATAAAGATCTAATGAAAGTAAAAGTGTTCTTATTTAATGTTATTTAATTGAACAATGACAGCACAATTGTAACATTAAGAATGGGAGTGCATCAGCGCAGATTCTTTTGTCAAAATTACCAAAATGTTGTCATTATTTTAAAGTACAGTGCTGTTGTATGACATTTCATTAATTATCTTCTTAACGACGGCTTCAACCGGGGCCGTCTGTATTAAACGAGTAGGAATGCTGGCTCCCTCTTGTGGACATAAAACGCACCTGCAACAGAGTACCCGAATGTCCGCGCACCTGTCATCAATCACCATTAAAGCACGGGTGAAACACAGCTCGGCTACGTTTAGGAACACGAATTCGGTTGTTGTGGAGGAAGTTGTAAGTAATCGCCCTTTTTATTATCTTAATCGGGTATGGTAAAAATCTGACAAACATTCAATTAATTCCATTTTTTTCGCAAATTTTCGATTTATTTGCGCATGTAAACGTAGTAAAGTCGGCTTTAAATTTCGGCCTTTTAAAACCGCGCATGCGATAGGTCACCAAACGCAGTGAGCTGGGTGTTGTTTGTATATCTTTATGCGGGGGGAAAGAATCAGTACAGGTAAACCAGCAAGATTAAGTCTGAGGGACTGTGGTTTAATCGATGTTTAAAGATGGTAGGGAAACACCCAGGTGGGTATGACGGTGTGGCATGGCTCCGACGATTGAACAAGTTATTATAATGTAAACTACAGGAAAGTAAGATGGTATTGAACGTTATTTCAGAATTAGGAGTTTATTTTTTGTAACTTTGCTTAGTTCAGATCAGAAGAAGCAGTAACTATTTGAAAGGAAAGTTGGATTTGTTTGTATGCAACTGGACTATATTATGTGCACGCATGCATCTGAGGATCAGTTGAGGTTTTTTTAACGACCAGCAGAGGGCAGTAATGAGTGTGCAAGCGTTGAAAATGCCAGAATCATACAAAGAGAAGAAGAAGCTGAAGCATCACGCAAAGCGGTGTAAAGTAATTAGTAATTTTTGGACACAACTAGTTGGCCTTACATGATTATTAAAAGAATCCATGTAAAACGCAGGTATTGGATAAATCGTGCTTTTTTTAACCATGCAGATGCTTAATCAGAATATTGTTTCAAACTGATTTTCGGGGTGTTTGTGTGCACGTTGCTGTAAATCACCTGCATGTTAAGGATTGAGATTACTCTTCACTTTTCCAGAATAGCAGACGCACACACACATTTCACTGGTTTACCTCTGTTTAGTGTGTGACTAAAAACTAAATTATACAGCCTAATATGTAGATTGTATTGTAGATTGTAATGTAATGTAATGCATCTCACTTCACATACATTGGTTTGATTATCAATTTATCTTATTTTTAAATGCTTTTAACTGGTCCCTTCTGTTTTAAAGGAGCTGAGCAGACTCGGGGAGTGCTTCGGAGGCATCGGTGCTGGGCTTCATATGTCCCCTGATTCAGAATGCTGCTCCCCGACTCGTCTTCAACCTTCCCAAGTTCTCCCAAGTCACTCCTCTGCTGAGTTCACTCCACTGGCTACCGGTCGCTGCCAGGACCAGGTTCAAAGTCCAGATCCTCGCCTACCCTGCAGCCAACAGGACGGCCCCCGGCTACTTACAGGACATGATTCAATCCTACACGCCAGCTCGACCACTCCGCTCTGTGGAAACAGGGCCACTTGCACCCCTGCCATTCGGATGAATCTGGGATCATTTTTTCACTTAAATTCCCCTCTTTTATGCTACACATGTACCTCCTGTGCCAATTTCATGTTACCTGTACCGCCATCCAGCACTTATACTGTACTTTGTATCATTATCTTGATGTTGTAGCTTGTCATGCCTCCTAGTTTTACTTAGCAGAGGTTAGGTCAGAGTAATGTTTAATGTGTGAACTGGACTTAATGTGTTCATGGCTATGAATAACTGTTACAAAATGAGTATTGTGTCTTATTGGATGTTTTTTGTAGTTGTTCCAATGACCTTCTTTATGCACTTATTGTACATCACTTTGGATAAAAACGTCTGCCGAATAATGTGATGTCAGGAGTTTGCCTCCCTCTGCTGGACAGAAAATGGCAGCACAGCAGAGGAAATCCGATTAAAAAAATGTTGCAATGTACAAGTCGATTTTTTGTATGGTTATCAAATGTATGTGGATTTTAATGCTGCACACAAGTTGCCCTAAGATCTTGTGTGATCTACTGAAACCGAAACTCACTGTTCTTATTGTGCATTATTTTAATTCAGCAATGGCAGCACAACTTTCAAGACTGAAACGGAATTGCAGAATAAAATTCCAAAACACAATTAATTTTATTTCATTATTTAAAAGAAAATAAAATGCATTTACAAGCCCTGTCCCCAATACATATCCACTGCAGTTTATAAAAACAGAATATGAGTGTTCTCCATAGTACATTACTGGCTAGATTAAATCTCATTTTTCATCCTTGTGAAAGAAAACATTCAAAGGCATAAAAAATGTAACCAACCAATCACTTTCAGGCACACCTATAAGATGCAACAATATTACACCTTTAATTAGGTCATCTGTTTGAATGGGACTTGTCAGTCACCTGTTGTGCTAATTATAAATCACAAATGCAAAGGAATTCCTTCAATGAATCAAAAGCTTTATTTAAAGAAGCCAAAATATGTTAGGGTGTCAGTTTATATTTTGCCACAGTTTCTTAGAGTTCATTTTAGGAGAGCACCTAATTGGATCTGTGTGATTCAAAGCTGAGCTCTTCCTGTTTATTTCTGATGGGTCTGAGAATAAGTTCACTAATGAGCACCCAGGAACTCTTGAAGGGCTTTGTGGCGCAAGACAGAGTACCCTGTTCCACGAAGCCCAAGGCAGCAAGTTCAATCCCCCCTCTGCTCTGTCTACCCACAGAAGAGCCAGCCAATTCACAGAAGAGAAGGTGGTGCAATGGTATTGTCTTTGCCTACGGACACAGAGGTTGGGGGTTCGAGCCCCCCTTTGTCTTTGTTTCGCTTATACTTGGGTTGTCTCATCATCAGGCTACTTCTGCAGCCGCGCAACCGCTAACACGACAGTGGCGTAAAGGTACTGTCCGATGCTCGGAACGCTGAGCTTCAGGGTTCGAATCCCTGCTTTCCCCTTTTCAGTTTGCGCAGCTTTTGTCCGTGGTGCTGTGTAAGTGCACAAAAAAATGAGTGATAAATGCGAAGGGTTACGTGGCGTAGGGGGCTGAACCGATCCTCAGGAGGTAGAGGTTGATGGTTCGATTCCCCGAGACCGCACCTGAGCAACGTCGGTGGTCCCCAAGGGCGGGGGAGGTGTGTGTGTGGAGTGTGTGGAGGGGTAGGCAATCTGGCCCCCCGAAATTTCCACGAATACAACATGGGGGTTATAATACTTTTTTGCAAATTTCAAAATTTTCTGAAGGTAAAAAAAAAAAAAAAATTTGACTGGGCCCCACTCTCCTTTAGTGCATTACTACTGACAGTCCCCCATACTACTACGCAATCAAATGAACTCATTTGATTGCAGAAAGGTAGCAGTATGTAAGACTGGCAGTAGTAATACACTAATATACAACAAATGTGGTGCATAGAAACAACAACAAACAAAACCAAACTCATGCTTACACAGCGCCTCCATCTGGGAACTTCCTGCATGGTCAGCCCATCTGTTAGACAGCCACAGTGCTACCCTGATCAGCTCGTTGGGCTGCAGACAAGCTGGAAAGAAAAAAGGGGGGGTGCTTAAAATCACCAAAATTTGTTACGTATGAACATACATTATGTAAATGCAACAGACGCATGAACATCTTTGTTTAAAGGGAGTTGTAAGGACTGCATTAGTGGAATCAGTGTATGGTGCTACACTTTAAAAGCCTTTAAAAAATAGACTTTAATGTTACGGTGGAGTTCTGATACTTGCTCTGCTGTAATGCCATTTTTTTTCCAGCAGAGGGAGGCAAATCCAGTTGAAGGAAGTGTGTGTGTGCGCATGCGTGTGCATATATATATATATATATAGATAAGTGTGTGTGTGTGTATGCATTCTACACCCAAAACCTTATAAACAATGCGCTTGTAACAATTATCAGACGTCATCAAACGCGCGTGTGCCCGCACGCTATCACGCAAACCGAGTTTGTAATGGCGCTAATCGCATTCGTCTTGAACATTCCGATTCCGTCAAATTGTTTTTCTCCTCGGTAAGTTTCAAAAGTTCAATTCTGAGTTAGCTAACATTTTATGTGTATTTACTAAGGTGTCTGTTAAGCAGGATTAGCTGTGTGTTGCCTTGGTGGACTGAAATGGCTGTTTTTAGCGTCTCAGGCGGGCATCACATCAGAAACTGTGTAAATCAGCTGAAATGAAGCGAACTTTAGCAGCCAGTAACTGTTAGCGCACATAAAGTCTAAAACTACAAGCCTCATTCCTCATGAGAAAAACTAACGTTGAACGGACGTTAACTTCTTGTGGAAGCGTCGCTTCCCCGTGTTTTGTTCGGAACATGATGAGTTTACGTTTGTACAATAAGTGGAAGATATCTGAGTAACTTGGATAACTGGCAGTTTTTAGTTAACTTAAGCTAATTTAGTTCATTCATTCAGAGGCTTAATGAACAGTCAGTTTTAACAATGAAGAGGAAGAGGACCCTATAAGATTTCTTTTTTTGGTAAGTGTGGTCGTTTTGCTTAAAAAAAAAAAAAAATAAAAAATATAAAAAAACCAGTAATGCTGAATAGGAATGAAAACAAAGACAATAATATAGCTGCGAGCAGCAATGAAGGGGCCAAGCACGACAGGGGCACCAGGCGGACAAGCAACCAGAACAACCCCTGTACAAGACACCAGTCCATCGCAGGGCGAACGGCATAACCCTCTACCGTTCGGCAAAGTTTTGTAAAATCCGACCAGTCGGTTACAGCGGCTGCCATAGACTTCCATGGCAGGAAGCAATTGAAGCATTTGTCAAAAATGTCAAATTTGCGGAAGATCACAGCTCTAGGACAAAAAATGTCTAATTTGCGGAAGATCCAATGGGCGGGGCTTATGGGTCCTTATTGGAAACTTGTTACCCTTGATGAGTTGCACATATGTGCAAAATTTCATGACTGTAGCTCAGATGGGGCAGGAGATATGCTCGTTCAAATTTATGAAAGAAAAACACCTTTTTGCTCATTATAGCGC
>CM077302.1:2185000-2192500 GCA_039654925.1 Anguilla pacifica | reverse complement strand
TATTGACTACAAATCCCATAAGCGCTTTCAAAAACATAAATATTGCGTCACGGTTTGTCAAACCGTATTTATTCGAATAAAGGGGAAACACTGTTATTTTCTTTACGTTCTCAGTGCATTTCATGTACTGGAGCTACATTGCGGTTTCCCCATAATTTTGAACGGATGAAAAAAAATGATTAATTTTAATTTTCAGGAAGCATTCGTTATATATATTTATATAAAAATAAAGCAAATAAAGTGGTCTATTAGTCATGGCAACAAATAACTGTGCAGAACCTTTGTGTGTACGAGTAATACATTTCCATGCAAGAAGGTGTAGAAGAATATGCTGTTTAAATAATTGTTTTACATTATATACCCTAATATATAAATGATTAAAAATGTATTCTTTTAACAGTTTTCATGTGTAATGACTAACTCCCATATTCTTACCTTCGCGTGAGAAGAGAACATTCTCTTTATTAAAATGCATAAATCTCAAGCAGATAATGAGATAATGACGTGTGCTTTGAAGTACTCTATGCAATTCTGTAAATGTTCAGGGCGGTTCCATAAACAGGAGATGGGCCCCCTCTCTCCCACTTTCTCTCTCTCATGCTGCAGACCAGTAGGGCCCGGTGTCTTATCTTAGGCATGCTAACAAACTAAAATATCAAGGTTACTGGGGAAAAAGTATCTTTGTGTTAATGAGTGTAAAAAATAAGATTCCCTATATGCCGAGGATCCCCTGTCGGTCCGCACATACTGCCTTTGCGTTCCTACAGACTCTGTACTAAAGCGCTAACACTCTGTATTAAAGCGGTTGAACTAATCCGTGCTTTCAGTGCCGTGTTTTAATTCAACATATATGGAATTCACTAGACCCGACCGAATCTACCGAGGAAACAGCCATAATGTTTTCCTTCACAAAGGAATACCACGTATTTATAATTTTTCAGGAAACATCTCGACATTTTTATAGAGTCAGTTCCCCATCTTTATACTAGAAAAGTGAAAAAAAAATTAAAATTCATATTGTTCAATCACTTTTGATTATCATCAGATGATTTGGTGGAAAAAATGGTTAATATATGTTTTAACGTTTAATTTCATCGTTTTACTGAATGATGTGATTTTGTATACTTACTGAGTTTAAACTTTTAACATCATGATAGTAACTGTTGCTTGAGTGGAATTTGTTTTATTCAAACTGTTTTTGAGAGTCGCTCCTTACCTGCCTACCTGTACTGTAAAACGAAGGAGGCAACACTGGATGCTCTCACTACGTTGACGTGCCAGGATAGAGCGGGAACTCGGTTGTCTCCATGTCATTTCATTGACCGAATGGGTTCCTGTGCCTTCAACACTCCAAGAATTTACGCTTGTGGCCATGGTTTATGAACTAAAACGTTGCCAAAACCAGTGCTGCTCTGTATTTCTATAGACATGTAAGAGGAAAAAGTTACCAGAATGCGCATTAGCTAGTCAAATTCACGCTTAGCGACGTTAAAATCTCCCTGAAGTCATAGACCGTAAAAAAACTCCACTCAGGAGCACGAGCGCAATGGCGGGGAAAACGTAACGCCCAAGAAAAAGCGTAAAACGAAATTGTTTTCCCTGATACTACAGTACCTACGGTTTGACTAATCGTGACGTGATTTGTGTTTTTGAAAGCGCTTATGGGATATGTAGTTAACTAGACGCAAATGCTGAAGCGGATCAGACGTTGGACTTCATTTCCCGAGTAAACCCCTGTCGAAAAATGTGGCGCAAGTTTGAAACTTGCGAATGTTCTCCACAGCTACAGCGTTTGAGAAGAAGGTAAATTACATATTTTGCAGCAATCCGACGTTAACAATGTAATAATGGCTTCCAACAAACTTGAACTTAGTGTTGAACAGCTCTTAGTGTTGATACCCGAATATCGCCATACATTTAACCTAGTTTGCAAGAAAAATCGACGTTTACAAGTTTACATCGATGAATAGACACGCTAGCTAGCTAGCTAGCTAGCTAGCTGTGTAGATAGCATGAGCTAGATAGCCATCAGTTAATGAGTATGGATGTAACTTGCCCACCCCGCAAATGTTAGCTAATGCTTTAGTTTATACTTTAGTATTTTGTCACGTACAAGTCTTGTATGGTTACTATTTACAAAGTATAGTCCAACATAAATGTATCTTGTTTCTTGCTACCTGCCCTAGTATTTAACGCTCCATTGGCTAGCATGAGAAAAAATTGATTCGTTATTTTCATGAAGTTAACTATTAAGATACAAAGGTCGAAGGATGTTTGAGCTTTCTATAGCCTCTGCGTGTGGTGAATGCCAGTGAAAGTGTTTTAGTGTCGGCATACGTGTAATTCAAGATGGGGAAATGGGTTTATGTGCAGTTCTGTGAAAAGTATTTGCCTCCTTCCTGTTTTCCTCTGTTATTGCATGTTTGTCACACTGATTGTTTTCAGATCTTTAGACAAAATGTAATATTAGACAAAGGCAAACTGAGTAAAGACGAATCACATTTTTTAAAAAATATTTCATTTATTTAATGAAAAAAGTTATCACACTAATATCAGACATCAGTTCAGTTTGGCTCAAGTTTATCTGCCATATTCTGTAGGAACTGAATTGGAATTGGGGTGAGTAGAGCTTAAAAGAGATTTTTTAAAAACAATCTACAATACAGACATTACACAGAAGAGAAAAAAGCAGGCATTAGATAAGGTAAATTTAAAAAAAATGTATTGTGGAAAAATGGAATAATCTCTATGCGCAAAAAAGCAATGTGACAGCCACTACTACTGAGTAAAAGGCACTAGTGATTATTATTGAGACTACGCACCATGGTGGGAAAGAAGCTACGGCGCAGGCGGCTGGTGGTAGCATTAATAGACTGGTATCGTCTGTGACTAACGTGAGGTTCACTTATTAGAGTGCCTTTTAAGGACTATTAGACTACCTCTGGTTGGTTATATTCATTTATAGCTAGCTAGCTAACGTTAGCTTAGCTTTGTAGTTTGCTTTCCTAATGTCATGTTATCGATAACGTTAGCTAGTTTGCTTTCATAAGGACGTTATAGTTGTGTTTTTATCTTAACTTGGCTAGCTAGCTAGCAAAAATTATTATTGGATATAAGTCAACGTCCTTAGCTATCGATACTTGATATACTAAGTTAGCTAGCTTGTGAGCATTCAGTCTCCCAAGATGAGCGCGTATCATGGAGGTAGGTATGGTAACGGGGCACGGTCTGTCAATCATAGCTAACTGACAGTTCTCATTACCACGCCCAGACAGTTCGGGTGAACTTTTATAGTGGGGAATTTAGGCTTAGAAAAATACGTTTTAAAATACATTTAAATTACTGAATAATAAACAAATTATGCACATTTGTTTTGTTTGTGCCTAAAGACAACTGGCAAGTGTCACATTCAGTCACCATGTTACTCCTTTAATAGACTGCTATCGTTTCCCTGTCCGCAAGGGGGCAAACAGCTCAGAGGCTGGATGGCTGGAGTCGTTCACACTGGAGTGATAAATGTCCTCGACGGTGGGGAGAACAGAACAGGTGTTTCATAAGAGGTAACTGGCAACAGCTCCTAAGCCTTTCCACGGTTGCCTAGGGTCCTGTGCACTTAACTGGCATTCTAGTTTCTGTTAGTACTGTTGCCTGGCAACCCTGGTAATTTTTCTCAAGATCAGGTTTTTTGTACAAGGAGCCGTCGGCTGGTTTGAAAGCAGTTGAACGCGCACTTAGTTTATCTTTCACGTTTCTATTGAAGGCTTTTGGTCGGGCTGTGTTCAGCTCTGTTGCTTGGCACACGTGTATCGATCCAAAAACTAATTGAGTCTATTGTGACGTCACAATACTCGGCAGGGTCCGGGGGTCGTGTCCTCTGAGCAGCGCTGCAGAGAGCTCACTGTTGCTTTCGTGTTTTCGATCTTGTGCGTGTATATTCCGCGGCAGCAGAAAGACGGAGGCATGATTAGAGTTGCCATTTTGCTATTAGGCCTGTCTGTTGCATTATCCCCATTAGGCTGATACCCCTTGCAGTTATATTGTTTGTGATTCCTAAGCACATAGAGGTTTGGATTCTGAAACCTTGGATTTATACAATATTATGTCATCTGTATACATGGATAGCTTGTATTCTTGATTGCTGATTTGTGAATTGGTGGTGGATAATATTGTAATATTCTGATTTTGCAGGCTTGTGGTTCTACTGCTAGCTTAAGTAGTAGTGGTGACAATGGACAACCCTGTTTTGTGCCCGGATGTGGATTGAATGGATGTGAATTGTGCCGTTTGTAGATATGGAGACATGTGGATTGTTAAAAGAATATTTATTTACTCTGACTCTGTCTTTCTCTCTCTCTCACACACACACACACACACACACACACACACTCAGACACACAGTCTCTCCTCTCTCTCTCACACATACGCATACACATATTTGCACACACACCCACACACACACACACACACACACAGTCTCTTCTCTCTCTCACACACACACACACACACACACACACACACACACAGGCTCTCATCTCTCTCACATGCATGCACAGACAGTCTCTTCTCTCTCTCACACAATCTTTCCTTTCTCTCTCTCTCTTTCTCTCTCTCACACACACACTCAGACACAGTCTCTCCTCTCTCTCTCACACACACACACACACATTTGCACACACACACAGTCTCTTCTCTCACACACACCCACACACAGTCTCCCCTCTCTCTCACACACATGCACAGACACACACACACAGTCTCTTCTCTCACACACACACACCCATACACAGTCTCCCCTCTCTCTCACACACATGCACAGACACAGTCTCTTCTCTCTCTCACACAATCATTCCTTTCTCTCTCTCTTTCTCTCACATACACACACACACAGTCTCCTCTCTCTCTCTCTCTCTCTCTCTCTCACAGACACAAAGCCTCTCCTCTCACACTCACAGTCTCTCTATTGGTTTATCAAGTGGATTTTGACAGTCATTTACGATTGATTCCAATTTATTTTGCCATTCTTTAATCGCAATATGATGTGTTTTTTGACTTATTTCACATTATAGATTTTCAAAGTATTGTTCCAAAATAGCTCCATCACTAGTGGCTAATTCTTGTTGTTTTGCTGTGCTTAAATTGTTCCACAAATCCCAGAACTGGATTCTTCAATATCGTTAAATGTTTTATGTATGTCATTTATTTTTTTCTATTTTAGGGTATTTTTTGTGTATCTGAGTTATGTTTATGATTTGATAATATTCTTAGGTTTCCTTGAGCATTTTCTGTTAATAGTTCATTAATTCAGTTTATCTCTTTGCTTTGGTGACTTTATCTGCACTTGTTTCAGCCCATCTGTATGATTGGTTAAGATTATACAGCTTACAGGGCTGTGTGTATTAATTTCTGCAGTCTCCAGTTCTTTTCAGAAATATCCTGAATTTGTTGTGGCCTGAAATGGGGGTTTGTTGCCTGACAGTGAATGCGCTGGTGGAGGAGGGGTCCATGTCAGTGACGGCTTAGTCAACAGCACTCTTCCCGAGAGCTGAGCAGTAAGTGAACCTTCCTAAAGAGTCCCCTCTGATCCTGCCATTAAGGATATACAGACTGTGGCTTGCCAGAGATGCACTAACTCTCTACCCTTCTTATTTCTTATATTGTCTGGGTTATTTCTTTTCCTAGCGGACACAGGAATGTTTCCCTGTGTGTCGATACAGTCCGGTTCTGTCCCTGTTCTGGTGTTAAAATCCCCACACTCGCACATCTCCCTGGGCCTGGAAATGGCATATTTCTGTTTGCAAGTTCTGCTTTGTACCACGCCAGTATTCCTCCTGAGTCTCTGCCTTGGCGTACTGTTCTTAATTTTATAGAGGGCACTGTAATTTCATCATAACCTGGGGTAGTGTGGATGAGGGCATCTTTTCGGCACCAAGTTTCAACCAAAATCAAAATGTCATCGTTAGAAATGTTTTTGAGGAATTCTGGGCCTGTGCTTTTCAGCCCAAACACAGAGGACCACAGACCCTGTATGTTCCTACGGCTAATTTGGAATGAACTCTTTTTACATAAAACAACATTGACTGTATTTTCAGTGAAACAAAATGCATTGTTGATAACAAGATACTACTTTAATCAATTATGCTGATATTGTCATTTAGTATTTGTATAGTTCAATTCAAATTGGAATTGATTAAATTGATTAAAAGTGATATGTATTCATAAGCTCATATTAGTTCAGCAGCCTATCACAAAGGACGCTGAGGAGGTGTGTGATCTCACCTAGCTCAGGTGGACGGGCAGGTAGGACAGGGGTCAGGGCGAGTGGGACAGGGGCCAGGGCAAGTGGGACAGGTGCCAAGGGGCCAGGGGCCAGTGAGAGTGGGACTGGGGCCAGGGTGAGTGGGACAGGGGCCAGGTCCGGTAGGACAGGGACCTGGGCGAGTGGGACAGGGGCCAGGGCCGGTAGGACAGGGACCTGGGCGAGTGGGATAGGGGCCAGGGCCGGTAGGACAGGGGCCAGGGCAAGTGGGACAGGGGCCAGGGGCCAGGGGTGGTAGGACAGGGGCCGGTGAGAGTGGGAGAGGGGCCAGGGGCCAGGGGCGGTAGGACAGGGGCCGGTGAGAGTGGGAGAGGGGCCAGGGCCAGTAGGACACGGGCCAGTGAGAGTGGGACAGGAGCCGGTGAGAGTGGGACAGGGGCCAGGGCTGGTAGGACACGGGCCATTGTAAGGGCCCCGGGCCGGCGTAGCTGGGCTTGTGTTGGTGGGTGTGCACTCTGGGGGGGCTGCGGGGAACTGGGGGGGGGGGGGGGGGGCGCGCAGCCCGTTGTAGAGGTGCCAGGGGCCGATGGTGGAGCGACGGGCCAGGTGCATGCTGGGAAGCGCATCGCAGCCTCTGGCGATCTCCGTGTTGATGTCCCAGATGACATGAAGGGGGACATCGGTCAGTGGCGGCAGTGTGGAAATGACCACGTGAGAAAGGACAGCAGTGCAGTATAATGGGTAAGGAGCTGGTCTTGTAACCTAAAGGTCTTAGGTTTGATTCCCGGGTGGGACACTGCCGTTGTACCCTTGAGCAATATACTTAACTTGCATTGCTCCAGTATATCAGCTGTATAAATGGATGCTATGTAAATGCTATCTAAAAGTTGTGTAAATCTAGAAGTTTCTGCTAAATGCATGTGCTGTAATGTAATGCTGTTCGTTATGCTCTTGTCACTGCAGATGGAGATGTGCCTCAGAGGGAGCCTGGCCAGAGCGAGCTCTCTAAACTCTGCAAGCTCCATCTGGAGCAGGGCCAGGGTCTCCCTTCTGTGTTGGGCGTCATTTCGGGGAGAAGCGGGGACAGCACAGGGCATGCTGGGTACAGTGGTGGGTACAGTGCAGGGTGTGGCTTCCTCTGGGTCTGAATCCTCAGCTTGTGTGATGAGCAGACATTTACCCTTCTGTGCTTTTACATTACATTACATTACAGGCATTTAGCAGTCTCTTATCCAAAGCGACTT
>CM077302.1:2137500-2180000 GCA_039654925.1 Anguilla pacifica | reverse complement strand
TGTATTAATCCAGTAATGTTTTCTCAGATTTATACCTTTCCACAATTAAGATAATTAAAAAGCTGTTTACATAAGAACTTCCCTAGTTGGAGTATTGCCTTAATCGGGTTCAACTCTGATTTTAGTGTGCATGTATAGCCGAGATCTGCGTTTTTCTGCGCTTGAATGGTTATTAATGGCAGGTGCGCGGATGAGAGCCTACTCTGTTGCGAGTGCGCTTTTTGTCCACAAGAGGGAGCCAAATCTGTTGACTTGTACCCTGCAATAATTCAGCCAGTGCATTCCTGTATGAGCTTTTCCTAGTCGTTTAATACACACAAAATGAACAGAGAACCTAAGAAATGACCATTGTCCCCTTTATTCAAAGGATTACGGTTAGACCAACCGTGACGCATTATTTGTATTTTTGAAAGCACTTATGGGATTTGTAGTCAATAAGTAGTTGTGATTGCTGAATCGGATCTGACGTTGGACTTCATTTCCCGAACAAGCAATTGTCGAAAGGCCATGTGCTGCACAACAACAGTGCTCGACCGAAAGGTAAATACATGTTTTGTTGCAAACCAAAGTTAACTGTGTAATGGTTGCCAGCTAACTTGAACTTTAATTGGGAATACACTTCTCTTTGATGTCCGATGTTGTCCTTACATTGCATCAATAAATGAATAAGCTAGCGAGCTGTGTAGATGACATTAACTAGATAGCCAACCAGCTACTTAACGTAAGCGAACTAGTTTGTTGTAAGCAGCCATGCCACTCCACTCCTGTTAATGTGGCTAATGTTTAATGCTTCTGGTCACGTCGTGAAGTATGCAAGTCTTTTGAGAGAGTTTTTTTGTTTAAATCATTCTCGTTGTAAGCCACTGTCAGTTTAGCTAAGTAAACACGATGGCAGGCATGTTTGCTTTCTCTGGCTGTCCCTCTAATTTATGTTAATTGGATAACAGGCATGTTTACAGTGATGCACTTCAGTTAGCAGCAATAGCTAGCTGGTTTCCTTGGCTGAATTGATTGGTCTGATATTTTTGTGGCTACAGCTTACAGTTAGTGTACGGATTTGGCTAAATATTGCATCTGTAGTGTCAGGCATTATTCCATCATTATGTTCCAGACTTTCCAGATTTCATACCGTCTTATTATTACTGTGGTCAAATATAAGTACTGTACGTATAGTGTATGTTGTACGTACAGTAGTGGTCACAACTGACAGCCCTGTTTCGTGCCTGGATGTAGATTGAATGGATGTGAAATTGTGCCGTTTGTAGATATAGAGACTTGTGGATTGTTACATGAAATATTTATATATTTTATTAACTTGGTCTGATTGTGAGTATATATTGTTGTTATTTTCATTCAATGTCCAGGCCACATACTGCTGCAGAAAGGGTACTGTTTTGTTTGATGAATATGGTTGCACACACACACACACACACAGAAGACTCTTCTCACTCTCCCTCTCAAACACACACTCAGACACACACGCGCACACACACATACACACAAGACTCTCCTCTGCCACATACACACACACAGACACATGTGCATTGCACACACACAAACACAGACACAGTCTCTCCTCTCTCTCACACGCACACGGACAACACAGACACACAGTCTCTTCTCTCTCTCCCACACACACACACACATATATATGCAAACACACACACAATTTCTCCTGTCTTTCTTTTTCTCTCTCTCTCACATACACACTGTTTCTCCTCTCTGACACACACACACACTCAGTCTCTCCTCTCTCTCTTGCACACACGCACACATACACATATATGCACACACACACACACACACAAATATATATGAACCAACACACACACAGACACATACATGCACAATCTCTCCTCTCTCTTTATTCCTTTCTCACACACAGTTTCTTCTTTCACTCTCACGCACACGTACATGTACACACACACACACTGTCTCTCTCTCATACACCCACATACACACACACAGTCTCTCCTGTCTCTCACACACAGACACACACACACACTCAAAAGCTCACGTAGCGCGTAAAAATCTGTCCTCGGTGTCCTACCTGTTTCAAGGCTGAGCTGTTGTTGCTTCTGTTTCCACTTCAACAATAACAGCACTTATAGTTCAGCAGTGCAGCTCTAGCAGGGCAGAAATTTGACAAACTGACTTGTAAGGAAAGGTGGCATGACAGTGCCATGTTAAAAGTCACTGAGCTCTTCACTATGATCCATTCTACTGCCATTCTATGTGCCTGTGGGCCACCATCTTATATCCGTGCGGGGGAACATGTACAATAGATACAGTCGTAAGGGTGTTGTGGTTTGTACACAGTCCCGGATTCACTGTCATCAGTTCTGCTGGCTCTCCTGTGCCTGGGGAGAGGAGGGGGGCCATGCAGCTCCCCTGTCCCATTAGGAGGGGGGGGGGGGGAGTCTCGTGGTGGTGGTGGGGCCTTCTACAGGTGACCATTTGGACAATTAGAATGTAGCGTGAAATGTGAGCTTTTCTCAGGAAGGCAGGTGGGGAGAAACATTTGGGGAGAGCTGCTTAATAGAGTCCTGGAAGCCATAGACATTTCTGTGTGGAATGATCTGCTCGTGTTCTTTATCAGAACAGTTACTGACACTGAGCAAGTGTGTCTGTTTTATGTTGTGTTCAGCCATAGTCAGTAGAACTTAAATTCACCGCCCAGGGAAAATTGTGGGTAACAGAAAAAATTGGCATGTATTTGTCAGCCTTTAAAAAATAGATTTTCATGTTATGGTGGGGTTCTAATACTTGCTCTGCTGTAATTTCATTTTTTGTCCAACAGAGGGAGACAAATCATTCACCTGTAGCACCCTGCACTAATTCCACCAATGCAGTCTTTCCAATCCTCTTTTAACAAAGATTGTTAATGCCTCTGTTTTCATTTACATAATGTATGTTCATATGTGACATATTTTGATTATATTTTAATTCAAACATTCCCCCCTTTTTTTCTCTCCAGCTTGTCTGCAGAAGCAGAAAGTCCCCAAATGGAGGCACTGTGTAAGCATGAGTTTGGTTTTGTTTGTTTTTGTTTCTATGCACCACATTTGGTGTATATTAGTGTATTACTACTGCCAGTCTTACATACTGCTACCTTTCTGCAATCAAATGAGTTCATTTGATTGCGTAGTAGTATGGGGGAATGTCAGTAGTAATGCACTAATGGAGAGTGGGGCCCAGTCAAATTTTTTTTTTTTTTTTACCTTCAGAAAATTTTGAAATTTGCAAAAAAATACTATAACCCCCATGTTGTATTCTTGGAAATTTCGGGGGGCCAGATTGCCTACCCCTCCACACACTCCACACGCACACCTCCCCCGCCCTTGGGGACCACCGACGTTGCTCAGGTGCGGTCTCGGGGAATCGAACCATCAACCTCTACCTCCTGAGGATCGGTCCAGCCCCCTACGCCACATACTCCTTCGCATTCATCGCTCCTTTTTTTGCGCATTTAAACAGAACAATGGACAAAAGCTGCACAAACTGAAAGGAGAGAGGGGGGATTGAACCCCAGACCTTGGCGTTGTGAGACGAGGACCATTCCTCTCTGCCACCGCAACTTTGACGTGTTTGCTTGTCTTTCTTGCAGTGAAATCAAGAAGCTGACTCCTCAGAAATGGAAAAGGGAGAGGAGGAATCGGGCCTTGAACCCTCAACCTCAGCATTCAAACCCCATGTCAATGCCACAACACCACCATCGTGTCCGGGTTCTCAGTCGCTAGTTTCCAGTGCTCTACAGAGACATTATCAATCGGATGAGACTTACAGATGAAGAGAGTCAAAAGGAGAGAGCTGGGCTCGAACTCTGTACCGCTGTAGCCAGCGGTGGAGACACTACCATTAAGCCACGGTGGGATTAATGGGTGTGGTGGTGATTTTTTGGATAGAAGAAGATGAGCCCAGAGGGACAAAAATAGGGAAGAGCTCTGAATTAACCGAATAACTCCGCATCCAAAGACGACAATTTTCACGACACAATTATCTTTGATATGGTTTTGGAGTCTCTGTGGGAGGAGGGGGCAGGGTTCAGAGGGTAGGGGGAAAGGAGAGGGAGGGAAATTGAACTTACATCCTTCTGCTTTGTGGAGCGAGGTCCTGTTCCCTGCACCACAGAGCTCATCAAGGTTTATACAGACATAAACAGGAAGAGGTCAGCCTTGAGTCACAGATCCAGAGCAGGTGCTCTCCCTCTTGAGCAGACAGGCAAGGCCAGAGAAGAGAAGTCATCATGCTTATAGCTTTAACACAAACACTTTCATTGAAAACTCTCATATGTGTTTGCTTTCTTTTAAAGTGTTTTAAAATGTACAACACGTAGAATTATGTTCCTAAAACACGAAGAAGAGACTGTGGCTAAATATAAACCCACAGCTTATCGTATGTAAGCTACTTTGTGAAGCTTTTGTTACATGTAAGGAATGCTTGTGCTGTTGTTATTTGTGTATTGAACAAGTGATTTGAAGCTGTTTATTTTTTATTTAATGAAAGATATCTCAGTGTATGTTCTGCAATTTCATTCATCTTTGAAAGATGTGCTGTCATTGCTCAATAAAAAATACACAATAATAACAGTTTTAATTTCAGCAGATATTTATTATTTAGAATTGTGCGCAGCATTAAAAATCTTCATACAAAAAATATTCTTGATCATAACGAAGGAGTGCAGAACTTTTTAAACCCGACTTGCTCTGCTGTAATGCCATTTTTTGTCCAGCAGAGGGAAGCCAACCCTTCACCTGTAGCTCCCTGCACCAATTCCACTGATGCACACCCCCGTAAAGTACACCTCCCTGCAAACAAAGTTGGGCTCACTTTAAACATGCATAATAAATAAATAAATAATACAAATACAAAATCAAATCAAGATTACGGTGACACCTATTGATTCGCTAACCTGGAGAAATGGGAAGTGCAATACAACGAATTCATAATCAAAGATGTGTAAACAATCTACATATTATGGTATTGCATAGACATGTTCTTTCCTGTGCTGCTTTGATCGGCGTTTTGCTATACAATGGTGACATAACGATTTCAACAAGCATGTTTGGACTCCCCTGTAGAAGAAAGAAACGTCCTAATTCTGAAGCACGTTTCAATAACGTCTCGTTTCTGTATTTTTACATATTATATTAGCATGTTCAACGGTCTCAGGCGTGCCACATTCCGACATAGCCTATCTGTGTTTTCCTACCACCTATAAACATCGATTTAACCCACAGTGCCCCAACCTTAATCTTCTTTTTTTTTTTTAAACTGTTTTGATCCTTTCTTCCGACATAAAGATATACAAACATATACAAACAACATCTAGTTAACTGCTTCCGGTGATCTTTCGCACGCGCAGTTTTAGAAAGGCGAAATAATACTTCTATGTCCGCCAGTAATTCTGAGCAAAAATCTTGGCGTCTTAAGCCAGTAATGTTCTCAGATTGATACTTTACCATAATGAATATAATAAAAGTGGTACACAGAAGAATTTACCCTCCTTGCAGTATTGCCTTAATCGGGTTCAGCTCGGATTTTCAGTGTGCATTTGAAGGGAGCCGAGAGCTGTTTTTCTGCGCTTAAATGGTGATTAATGGCAGGTGAGCGGATGAGAGGCTACTCTGTTGCGAGTGCGTTTTTTTTCCACAAGAGGGAGCCAAATCTATTGACTTGTACCCTGCAATAATTCAGCCAGTGCATTCCTGCATGAGCTATTCCTGGTCGTTTAATACAGATGCTCCGACTTAAACTTACATTTTCCCCATAGGTATTTAACTTTTTGCCGAAAATAAGGTCTGTGGTTAACGTAAGTCTAGGAGAGGTCCACGTTTTGTTCTACGAGATAAATTACAACCATTATTATCACCACCGTGGATTTCTAAGCTGTTACGTGCTTTTAATAAGTAAGTTGATATATTGAAACGAATTACTATTTAATTAATTAAATTAATACACACAAACGTTCTGCACAATTATTTGTTGTCATGAAAAATGGACCACTTGTATTGCTCTATTTTTCTATAAATTTATAAAATGAAGGCTTCTTGAAAATTAAATTAAACGATATTTTACAAAAAGATTCATACGTTTAATGATGAGGTAAACATTTTGCGGAAAGCGCAATGTAGCTCCAGTCCATGAAATGTACAGGGAACCTAAGAAATGACCATTGTCCCCTTTATTCGATTGATTACGTTTTGACCAACCGTGACGCATAATTTATATTTTTGAAAGCACTTATGGGATTTGTAGTCAATAAGTAGTTGTGATTGCTAAATCGGATCTGACGTTGGACTTCGAAAGGCCATGTGCTGCACAACAACAGTGCTCGACCGAAAGGTAAATACATGTTTTGTTGCAAACCAAAGTTAACTGCGTAATGGTTGCCAGCTAACTTGAACTTTACTTGGAAATACACTTCTCTTTGATGTCCGATGTTGTCCTTACATTGCATCAATAAATGAATAAGCTGGCGAGCTGTGTAGATAACATTAACTAGATAGCCAACCAGCTACTTAACGTAAGCGAACTAGTTTGTTGTAAACAGCCATGCCACTCCACTCCTGTTAATGTGGCTAATGTTTAATGCTTCTGGTCACGTCGTGAAGTATGGAAGTCTTTTGAGAGATTTTTTTGTTTAAATCATTCTCGTTGTAAGCCACTGTCAGTTTAGCTAAGTAAACATGATGGCAGGCATGTTTGCTTTCTCTGGCTGTCCCTCTAATTTATATAAATTGGATAGCAGGCATGTTTACAGTGATGCACTTCAGTTAGCAGCAATAGCTAGCTGGTTTCCTTGGCTTAATTGGTTGGTCTGATATTTTTGTGACTACAGCTTACAGTTAATGTACGGATTTGGCTAAATGTTGCATCTGTCGTGTCAGGCATTGTTCCATCATTATGTTCCAGACTTTCCAGATTTCATACCGTCTTATTATTACTGTGGTCAAATATAAGTACTGTACGTACAGTGTATGTTGTACGTACAGTAGTGGTCACAGCTGACAGCCCTGTTTCGTGCCTGTATGTAGATTGAATGGATGTGAAATTGTGCCATTTGTAGATATAGAGACTTGTGGATTGTTACGTGAAATATTTATATATTTTATGAATTTGGTCTGATTGTGAGTATATATTGTTGTTATTTTCATTCAATGTCCAGGCCACATACTGCTGCAGAAAGGGTACTGTTTTGTTTGATGAGTATGGTTGCACACACACACACACACATACACAGAGTCTCTCCTCTCTCTTTCACACACACACACACACACACACACACACACAGAAGACTCTTCTCACTCTCCCTCTCAAACACGCACACTCAGACACACACGCACACACACACACACATACACACAGAAGACTCTCCTCTGCCACATACACGCACACACAGACACATGTGCATTGCACACGCACAAACACAGACACACAGTCTCTCCTCTCTCTCACACGCACACGAACAACACAGACACACAGTCTCTTCTCTCTCTCCCACACGCACACACACATATATCTGCAAACACACAGTCTCTCCTGTCTTTTTTTCTCTCTCTCACATACACACAGTCTCTCTTTCTCTCATACACACACATACACGCACGCCGTCTCTCCTCTCTCTCTCTCACACACGCACACACACACACAATCTCTCCTGTCTCTCTCACACACATGCACACAGACACATATATATGCCCACACACATACACAGTCTCTCTCTCTTTCTCTCATACACACACAGTCTCACCTCTCTCTCACACACAGACACTTATATATGCACACGTACACACACAGTCTCTGCTCTCACACACACAATCTCTCCTCTCTCTCTCTCTCTCTCTCTCTCTTTCTATATGCACACACACACACACACACACACACATATATGCACCAGCACACACACAGACACATACATGCACAGTCTCACAGGATAACAATTTGAATCACTTGTTCAAATCAGAATCAAATCAGAAAACCCCCCTCGCAAAAGCATTCATTAAATGAAACAAAAGCTTTCACAGAGTAGTTTTGTACATATACAGTACATATGTTTTGCCACAATCTCCTTGTCTTCATATTAGGAACATAATTTTGTGTTTTACAGTTTTAAAAATAAAATAACACTTTTTAGAGTTTTTGTGTTTAAAGTTATGAGCACAATGACTCCCGTCCTTCGCTTGTCTCACCTTGCCTTACAGGGAGGGCACCTGCTCTGGATCTGTGGGGGACATTGGGGCAGATAAAATGCCATACAACATCATACAACGTGACAGTTGATTATCTTCCTTGGGCTGTGTTAATGGACCCTGCCAGGCTCAGGTCTGGATGCAGGCATCAAGTTAATAGGTGGGTTGATTATCTTAGCTGGGCTGTTTCGATGTGGAGTTGAATATCTAACCTGAGGAAATTTCAGTGTTGGAGTAAATTATCTTCCAGGGACTATGTTAATAGGCTGTGTTGATTGTCTTAGTTGAGGATGCATCAGAGTAGCAGTTGATTATCTCTGTATAAAGTGAAGTTCACTTAACTGCGGACCTATTGGTGTGGGAGTTCATTATCTTCACTATGATATTGCTGAGAAAATATCAGTATGGGAGTTAATTATTCTCCCTGGGCTGTGTCAATGGGGAGTTGGTTATCTTAGCTGAGGACATATCGGTGAGAGAGTTCATTATCTTTACTAGACAGTTTTAATGTTTCGCTGAGGAAATTTCAATGTTGGAGTCAGTTGTCTACCTGGAGCTGTATTAATATGGAGTCTATAATCCACATCATCGCTTGGAAAATCGGACGCACTTGTGTTTTAAACATTAAATAGTTTCCACTTCTCCAGGGTATGAAAACGCAAACTGCCATGCTTGTAAAACGTTTGAGATTAAAGCTTCATGCCAAATTTACCAAAATGTTGTCATTATTTTAAAGTACAGTGCTGTTGTATGACATTATTTTCTTAACGATGAAATGCTGGCTCCCTCTTGTGGACATAAAACGCACCTGCAACAGAGTGCCAGAATGTCCGCGCACCTGTCATCAATCACCATTGAAGCACGGGCAAAACAGCTCTCGGCTACGTTTAGGAACACAAATTCGGTTGTTGTGAAGGATGTTGTAAGTAATCGCCTTTTTTATTATCTTAATCGGGTATGGTGAAAATCTGAGAAACATTCAATTAATTCCAATATTTTTTCGCAAATTTTCGATTTGTTTGCGCATGTAAACGTAGTAAAGTCGGCTTTAAATTTCGGCCTTTTAAAACTGCGCATGCGAAAGGTCACCAAACGCAGTGAGCTGGGTGTTGTTTGTATATCTTTATGCGGGGGGAAAGAATCAGTACAGGTAAACCAGCAAGATTAAGTCTGAGGGACTGTGGTTTAATCGATGTTTAAAGATGTTAGGGAAACACCCAGGTGGGTATGACGGTGTGGCATGGCTGCGACGGTTGAACAAATTATTATAATGTAAACTACAGGAAAGTAAGATAGTATTGAACGTTATTTCAGAATTAGGAGTTTCATTTTTCTTTTGTAACTTTGCTTAGTTCAGACCAGAGGAAGCAGTAACTATTTGAAAGGAAAGTTGGATTTGTTTGTATGCAACTGGACTATATGTGCGCGGATGCATCTGAGGATCAGTTGAGGTTTTTTTTAACGACCAGCAGAGGGCAGTAATGAGTGTGCAAGCGTTGAAAATGCCAGAATCATACAAAGAGAAGAAGAAGCTGAAGCATCACGCAAAGCGGTGTAAAGTAATTAGTAATTTTTGGACACAACTAGTTGGCCTTACATGATTATTAAAAGAATCCATGTAAAACCCAGGTATTAGATAAATCCTGTTTTTTTAACCCTGCAGATGCTTAATCAGAATATTGTTTCAAACTGATGTTCGGGGTGTTTGTGTGCACGTTGCTGTAAATCAACTGCATGTTAAGGAATGAGATTAGTCTTCACTTTTCCAGGGTAGCAGACGCACACACACATTTCACTGGTTTACCTCTGTTTAGTGTGTGACTAAAAACTAAATTACACAGCCTAATATGTAGATTGTACTGTAGGTTGTAATGTAATGTAATGCGTCTCACTTCACATACATTGGTTTGATTATCAATTTATCTTATTTTTTAAATGCTTTTAACTGGTCCCTTCTGTTTTAAAGGAGCTGAGCAGACTCGGGGAGTGCTTCGGAGGCATCGGTGCTGGGCTTCATATGTCCCCTGATTCAGAATGCTGCTCCCCGACTCGTCTTCAACCTTCCCAAGTTCTCCCAAGTCACTCCTCTGCTGAGTTCACTCCACTGGCTACCGGTCGCTGCCAGGACCAGGTTCAAAGTCCAGATCCTCGCCTACCCTGCAGCCAACAGGACGGCCCCCGGCTACTTACAGGACATGATTCAATCCTACACGCCAGCTCGACCACTCCGCTCTGTGGAAACAGGGCCACTTGCACCCCTGCCATTCGGATGAATCTGGGATCATTTTTATCACTTAAATTCCCCTCTTTTATGCTACACATGTACCTCCTGTGCCAATTTCATGTTACCTGTACCGCCATCCCGCACTTATACTGTACTTTGTATCATTATCTTAATGTTGTAGCTTGTCATGCCTCCTAGTTTTACTTAGCAGAGGTTAGGTCAGAGTAATGTTTAATGTGTGAACTGGACTTAATGTGTTCATGGCTATGAATAACTGTTACTAAATGAGTATTGTGCCTTATTGGATCTGTGTTTTGTAGTTGTTCCAATGACCTTCTTTATGCACTTATTGTACGTCACTTTGGATAAAAACGTCTGCCGAATAATGCAATGTAATGTCAGGGGTTTGCCTCCCTCTGCTGGACAGAAAATGGCATTACAGCAGAGGAAATCCGATTTAAAAAATGTTATGTACAAGTCGATTTTTTGTGTGGTTATCAAATGTATGTGGATTTTAATGCTGCACACAAGTTGCCCTCTGGGGACAATAAAGATCTACTGAAACCCGAAACTCACTGTTCTTATTGTGCATTATTTTTATTCAGCAATGGCAGCACAACTTTCAAGACTGAAATGGAACTGCAGAATAAAATTCCAAAAACACAATTAATTTTATTTCATTATTTAAAAGAAAATGAAATGCATTTACAAGCCCTGTCCCCAATACATATCCACTGCAGTTTATAAAAACAGAATATGAGTGTTCTCCATAGTCCATTACTGGCTAGATTAAATCTCATTTTTCATCCTTGTGAAAGAAAACATTCAAAGGCATAAAAAATATAACCAACTAATCACTTCCATGCACACCTATAAGATGCAACAACATTACACCTTTAATTAGGTCATCTGTTTGAACGGGACTTGTCAGTCACCTGTTGTTCTAATTATAAATCACAAATGCAAAGGAATTCCTTCAATGAATCAAAAGCTTTATTTAAAGAAGCCAAAATATGTTAGGGTGTCCGTTTATATTTTGCCACAGTTTCTTAGAGTTCATTTTAGGAGAGCACCTAATCTGGATCTGTGTGATTCAAAGCTGAGCTCCTCCTGTTTATTTCTGATGGGTCTGAAAATAACTTCACTAATGAGCACCCAAAAACTCTAGTTTTTTTAACAGTGGCATTTCTCATCAGCTTCTGTTCACTGCATCACGCCCAGCAGATTTGAGCCAGCCACGGCCGGGGGGTTCCAGCTTTTTTCCTTTTTTGGGAAATATTTCTGTTGTGTCATCTTCTTCTACCCATAGAAGAGCCGGCCGATTCACAGAAGAGAAGGTGGCGCAACGGTATTGTCTTTGCCTACGGACGCAGAGGTTGGGGGTTCGAGCCCCCCTTTGCCTTTGTTTCGCTTATACTTGGGTTGTCTCATCATCAGGCCACTTCTGCAGCCGCGCAACCGCTAACACGACGGTGGCGTAAAGGTATTGTCCGATGCTCGGAACGCTGAGCTTCAGGGTTCGAATCCCGGTTCGTCCCTTCAGTTTCTACTTCTGAGGTCAGACTGTCTTCATGTCACTGCAGGAAAAATAGAAAAAACGTCAAAGTTACAGTGGTGCAGAGGAATGGTTCTCGTTTTCCACTACCGAGGTCAGAGGTTCAAGCCCTGCTTTCCCCTTTTCAGTTTGCGCAGCTTTTGTCCGTTGTGCTGTGTAAGTGCACAAAAAAATGAGCGATAAATGCGAAGGATTACGTGGCGTAGGGGGCTGAACCGATCCTCAGGAGGTAGAGGTTGATGGTTCGATTCCCCGAGACCGCACCTGAGCAACCTCGGTGGTCCCCAAGGGCGGGGGAGGTGTGTGTGTGGAGTGTGTGGAGGGGTAGGCAATCTGGCCCCCCGAAATTTCCACGAATACAACATGGGGGTTATAATACTTTTTTGCAAATTTCAAAATTTTCTGAAGGTAAAAAAAAAAAAAAAAATTTGACTGGGCCCCACTCTCCATTAGTGCACTACTACTGACAGTCCCCCATACTACTACGCAATCAAATGAAATCATTTGATTGCAGAAAGGTAGCAGTATGTAAGACTGGCAGTAGTAATACACTAATATACACCAAATGTGGTGCATAGAAACAAAAACAAACAAAACCAAACTCATGCTTACACAGTGCCTCCATCTGGGGACTTCCTGCATGGTCAGCCCATCTGTTAGACAGCCACAGTGCTACCCTGATCAGCTCGTTGGGCTGCAGACAAGCTGGAGAGAAAAAAGGGGGGATGTAAACAATGAGCGAGTAACAATTATCAGACGTCATCAAACACGCGTGCGCCCGCACGCTATCACGCAAACCGAGTTTGTAATGGGGCTAATCGCATTCGTCTTGAACATTCCGATTCCGTCAACTTGTTTTTCTCCTCGGTAAGTTTCAAAAGTTCAATTCTGAGTTAGCTAACATTTTGTGTGTATTTACTGAGCTGTCTGTTAAGCAGGATTAGCTGTGTGTTGCCTTGGTGGACTGAAATGGCTGTTTTTAGCTTCTCAGGCAGGCATCACATCAGAAACTGTGTAAATCAGCTGAAATGAAGCGAACTTTAGCAGCCAGTAACTGTTAGCGCACATAAAGTCTAAAACTACAAGCCACATTCCTCATGAGAAAAACTAACGTTGAACGGACGTTAACTTCTTGTGGAAGCGGCCGCTTCCCCGTGTTTCGTTCGGAACACGATAAGTTTAAGTTTGTACAATAAGTGGAAGATATCTGAGTAACTTGGATAACTGGCAGTTTTTAGTTAACTTAAGCTAATTTTGTTCATTCATTCAGAGGCATAATGAACAGTCCGTTTTAACAATGAAGAGGAAGAGGACCCTAAAAGATTTCTTTTTGTGGTAAGTGTGGTCGTTTTGCTTTAAAAAAAAAAAAAACCCAGTAATGCTGAATAGGAATGAACACAATGACAATATTAAAGCCCAAAGTCATGTGTAGAATAAGAGACCCCCCCCCCCCCCCCCCTCCATCCTAAAGGGACAGGGGAGCTGCATGGCCCCCCTCCTCTCCCCAGGCACAGGAGAGCTAGCAGAACTGGTGACGGTGAATCTGGGACTGTGTACAAACTACAACACCCTTATGACTGTATGTACTATCTCTGTGCATGTTCCACCATGAGTGTGTGAGAGAGAGAGAGTGAGTGAGAGAGAGAGGAGAGACTGTGTCTGTGCGTGTGTGTGCAATGCATGTATGTGTGTGTGTGTGTGTGTGAGAGAGAGTGAGAGTGAGAGAGAGAGACTGTGTCTGTGTGTGCGTGAGAGAGAAAGAGAGAGGAGAGTCTGATTTTGTGTGTGTGTGTGAGAGCGAGAGAGAGACAGAAAAGACTGTGTGTGAATTCTACACCCAAAACCTTGTAAACAATGCACTTGTAACAATTATCAACTACGATTACCTAGGACTAAAAATCAGTGCGTCAGGGAGCTTTGGCCTAGCAGTGAATGCATTAAAAGAAAAAGCCCGCAGGGCTTTTTATGCGATTAAAAGGAGATTCCATACAATAAATATTCCCATTAGAATCTGGTTAAAAATCTTTGACTGTGTCATCCAGCCTATCATGCTGTATGGAAGCGAAATATGGGGTCCACTCAGTCAGCAAGACTACACCAAGTGGGAGAAACATCCAGCTGAAACCCTGCATGCAGAATTCTGTAAAAACATACTAAAAGTACATAGAAATGCCCCTAACAATGCATGCAGGGCGGAATTAGGCAGATTTCCGACTCTCATTCAAATTCAAAAAAGGGCATTCAATTTTACTGAACATCTAAAAATGAATCCAACAGGCTCCTTACAATTCTTGGCACTCCAAACCCAAGAGCTCAGCCCAGGAAAGTATCCCCTCAGTCAGCTGGTTCTGAACCTCTCTAGACTAACATTAACACATACTAATGCAAACCAGCTTCAGACCAGCACTGCTTCACAACAGCCCATTAGAGTCAACCAAATTATAAAACACATCAAAAACTCCTATCTGGACCATTGGAACAAAGAAACACAATCCCAAAATAAACTGAATTGTTATCGGGCCCTAAATAGAAAATACACACAGGCAGAGTATCTCTTCTCTGTCAGAGATACAAAGCAGAGACGGATCCTGACCAAGTACAGGCTCAGTGACCACACGCTTGCAATTGAAATAGGCAGATACAAAAACTCATGGGTACCAAAAGAAGAGCGAATATGTGGTCACTGCAAGACAGGGGAGGTGGAAACAGAGATGCACTTCCTCCTTACTTGCACAAAATATTTACAAATTAGAAAAAAATATTTCCAAAAATTATCCCAAATTATAAATAAATTGAATTACAAATCAAAAGAAGAAAAATGTGCAGTTCTTTTAGGGGAAGGATCAACAGCCCCAATTGCGGCACAGTTCATTTCAGCCTGCCATAACCTGAGGGACAGTGAGTGACCACCCACCCCATATAAACATTGTACATATTTATTGATTTACTTCTGTTGCTGTCAATGCTGTTATTTGTATATATTGTTACATTTACCATTATTATTTTAATATTATTATTTTACATATTATATATGTACGCTTTGACAATATGTATGTTTGTATTTCATGCCAATAAAGCAACTTCAATTGAAATTGAATTGAAATTGAGAGAGGAGAGACTGAGAGTGTGTGTGAGAGAGAGAAGAGACTGTGTGTGTGTGAGAGAGAGGAGAGAGACATTGTGTCTGTGCACAGAAATATGTGTCTGTGTGTGTGTGTGAGAGAGATATATATACGTGTGTGCGAGTTTGTGTGCATGTGCAATGCATACGTGTGTGTCTGTGTGCGAGAGAGAGGAGAGACTATGTGTGTGAGAGAGGAGAGATTGAGTGTGTGTGTGTGTGTGTGTGAGACAAAGAGAGAGAGAAGAGACTGTGTCTGTGTGTGCGTGAGAAAGAAAGAGAGAGGAGAGTCTGATTTTGTGTGTGTGTGTGAGAGAGAGAGAAGACTGCGAGTGTGTGTGTGCACATGCATGTGCATATATATGTGTGTGTGAGACAGAAAAGACTGTGCGTGTGTGTGTGTGTGTATGTGTGTGACAGAGAGAGAGAGAGACAGAAGAGAGTGTGTGTGTGTGCCTATATATATATATATATATATATATGTGTGTGTGTGTGTGGGGGTGTGTGTGTTTGTGAGAGAGCGAAGAGACTGTGTGTGTGTGTGCATATATATATGTGAGTGTGTGAGAGAGAGGTAGAGGCTGTGTGTGTGTGTGTGTGTGTGAGAGAGAGAGGAGAGACAGAGTGTGTGCAAGAGAGAGGAGACTGTGTGTGTGTGTGTGTGTGTGTGTGTGAGAGAGAGGAGAGAGACATTGTGTCTGTGTGTGTGTGAGAGAGATATATATATGTGTGTGCGAGTTTGTGCATGTGCAATGCATACATGTGTGTGTCTGTGTGCGAGAGAGAGGAGACACTATGTGTGTGAGAAAGGAGAGATTGAGTGTGTGTGTGTGTGTGTGCATGTGCATATATAGGTGTGTGTGTGTGTGTGTGTGTGTGTGTGAGACAAAGAGAGAGAGAAGAGACTGTCTGTGTGTGCATGAGAGAGAGAGATAGGAGAGTCTGATTTTGTATGTGTGTGTGTGTGAGAGAGAGAGAGAAGACTGCGAGTGTGTGTGCACATGCATGTGCATATATGTGTGTGTGAGACAGAAAAGACTGTGTGTGTGTGTGTGTGTGTGTGTGTGTGTGTGTGACAGAGAGAGAGAGAGACAGAAGAGACTGTGTGTGTGTGCATATATATATGTGTGTGTGTGAGAGAGAGAGGTAGAGGCTGTGTGTGTGTGTGTGTGTGAGAGAGAGAGAGGAGAGACTGAGAGTGTGTGCAAGAGAGAGAGAGAGAAGAGACTGTGTCAAAAGTTTTGCTAAAACCCTAAAAGATGCAGCCCTGGGACGCAACCCAACAGTCCTGCCTTACATATCTGCCAACAGAGGGCGGCAGAGAATGCAGCTGCACCCCCCTACCCACACACCCCGAGCTCCACAGAGACCACGCTATTGTGCTCGTCCTCCTTTCCCCCCACGCCACCCCAGCACCCCACACCCTGAGCACCGGCCCTGCCCCCCAACAGAGCCCCTGTACAGCAGCAGCCCCAAAGCTATGCTGCAGCCCTGTCATAACCCCCTCCTCCACCCCCCCCTGCCCCGTCAGAACTAGGAGAAATTAAACACCTGCTGGGAATCCTCTGCAGCAGACTGGGTACAACCAACCAACAGGGTAGGGAGGAAAACCTGGCACAATGGTGTTTTTCATTAATTATTATAACTAAATAAGTAAACTATCATAAGTAAACTAATGCAACTAATAATATGAAGAATAAAAACATTTGTGTTAGATACATTGTTATTATACTTAGGATTATATAATGTTTATTTGCCAATTTGAAAATGAGGTCATTTAGAATTAGTTCATGGAATCTGCAGGGTTTGTACTCTACAGATTTTGGATTAAAAAGTACAGATCCTGAATTTTTAAAAAACATAGACAATATTGATATTGTAATTCTCTTAGAAACTTGGTGTCGCACTGATGTGCTCACTCAGTGCCCCTCAGGATACAATGAAATCATAGTACCCTCCTGGAAGCTAAGCACTGTGCGGCATGGCAGAGACTCAGGAGGAATAATAGTGTGGTACAGAGGCGATCTCGCTAAGCACATCACAACTGTCCAACAAGGAAGGACACACATATGGTTCAAAATAAGTAAATCTATTGGCATCTGTGACAAAAACATATATTTGTGTGCAGCCTACACTCCTCCATCAGAGTCTAAAAACTAACACTATTAACATTTTTAACAATACACATTACCAGAATAACAATGAAGGAATTAATCTGGCAGTTAATGACATTAATTGTATTTTTCACAAAGCAGCAATTGATGCCAGCCTTCTAAAAACAAGGCATAAAAATGTGAAACAAAAACCTACTGAAAAATGTTTTGATTCAGAATGCAAAGATATAAGAAAACAACTGAGACAAATATCAAACCAAAAACATAAACAGCAGGATAACCAAGATTTACGCCTCAAGTATTGTGAAATACTTAAACAATACAAACAAACCCTGAAAATAAAGAAACAAAGCTACATCAATAAACAACTAATCGAAATTGAAGAATCAATCGATCAAAATCAATTCTGGGATACGTGGAATAACTTGAGCACAACAGCACCACAAGAATTGGCTGTACAAGATGGAACCATTTGGAAAGACTATTTTGAGAATCTATACAAAGATATCCCGCAAAAAGATTTAAAATATAATCAGAATATAATTAAAGACAAACTAAACCACCTTGAATCAACAATTAAAAACAATCAAAATCCATTAGATAACCCAATCTCATTGCTAGAACTGACTGAAAAACTCCAGTCTCTAAAACCAAAAAAAGCTTGTGGTCCTGACAGCATCAGAAATGAGATGCTAAAACGCAGCACTACTGAGCTGCAGAAGGCTGTGCTGAAGTTATTCAACCTGGTACTGTGCTCCGGCTGCTTTCCTGACATCTGGAACCAGGGGCTTATATCCCCGATTCACAAAAGTGGAGACAAATTTGACCATAATAATTACCGAGGCATTTGTGTAAGCAGTAATCTGGGGAAGTTATTTTGCAGCATCCTTCATACAAGATTTTTAAACTTCCTTAACGAGCACAATGTCTTGAGTAAGAGTCAGATTGGCTTTCTACCAAACCACCGTACAACTGACCATATTTACACCCTACACACCCTAATAAATAAACATGTCCACCAAACAAAAAATGGAAAAATTTTTGCATGTTTCATTGACTTCAAAAAAGCCTTTGATTCTATTTGGCACCATGGCCTATTCTATAAAATTATTCGAAGTGGTATAGGGGTAAAGTTTATGACATATTTAAATCTATGTATACAGGAAACAATGTGCGGTACAAATTGGCAATAAAAGAACAGAGTTCTTCACGCAAGGACGTGGTGTGAGACAGGGCTGTAACCTCAGTCCAGCATTGTTCAATATATACATTAATGAGTTAGCGGTGTTGTTGGAACAGTCTGCAGCTCCTGGTCTCACACTGTGTGACAAAGAAATCAAATGTTTGCTTTATGCAGATGATCTGGTCCTGCTGTCACCCACAGAAAAAGGGTTACAGCAACACCTAGATCTTCTTCAGCAATACTGCCAGAACTGGGCCCAGGCAGTAAATTTTAAAAAGACAAAAATCATGATTTTTCAAAAGAAGCCCAGATGTCAGGAAAACAAATACAAATTAACTCTAGGTAACACCGCCCTAGAGCACACTATGAATTATACCTACCTTGGTCTGACTATCACTGCATCAGGAAGTTTCCGCATGGCAGTAAATGCATTAAAAGAAAAAGCTCGAAGAGCAATATATGCAATAAAAAGACAACTTTTCAAACTAAATATCCCAAATAGAATCTGGTCCAAATTATTTGACAGTGTAATTCAGCCTATTGCGCTTTATGGAAGTGAGGTCTGGGGTCCACTCAGTCAGCAAGACTACACTGCATGGGACAAGAATCCAATTGAATCCCTACATACTGAATTCTGCAGAAATATCTCGCAAATACAAAGGAAAACGCCTAACAACGCATGTAGGGCAGAATTAGGGCGATTCCCATTGGTAATAAATATACAAAAAAGAGCTCTAAAATTCTGGATACATCTCAGATCAAGTCCCAATAACACGCTACAATCTAAAGCGCTAAAATCCCAAGAACTGAACCCCCTCAGTCAGCTGGTACTGAAGCTTACTAATTCTATAACCCAAACTAACCTGCATCACGCTCAGACCAGCACTGCTTACCAGCCGCAAATCAGAACAACCCAAATTATGCAACAAACAAAAAATTTGTATTTGGAACATTGGGATAAATAAACCAAAACACAAGGTCGACTAAATTGCTATCGAACCCTGAAAAAAGACTATACTCCAGCAGAGTATCTCTTCTCTGTCAGAGATACAAAGCAGAGACGGATCCTGACCAAATACAGACTCAGTGACCACACCCTTGAAATTGAAAAAGGCAGACACAGAAATTCATGGTTACCAAAAGAAAAACGAATATGTGGTCACTGTAAGACAGGAGAGGTTGAGACAGAGATGCATTTCCTCCTAAATTGTACAAAATATACAAATATTAAAAAAATATACTACCAAAAAATTTTCAGAAATTATACAAAACTTCCATTCTTTAACAAAGAATGAAAAATGTGCAGTCCTATTAGGACAAGGACCAACAGCCCCAATTGCGGCTCAATATGTCTCAGCTTGCCATAACCTGAGGGACACTGAGTGACCATCGTATATAATTATATTTATTTCTTTATTTTTTTTTCTTTTAATTATTGTTATTATTCTATTTTTTATTTTTTAATAGAATGTTCATTATTAATATTCCACTGTAAATATGTATTTTGAATTGATTTATGATGCTTTGGCAATATGTACCTATGTACAGAAGAGACCATGTCTGTGCGTGCGTGAGAGAGAAAGAGAGAGGAGAGTCTGTTTTTGTGTGTGTGTGTGTGTGTGTGTGTGTGTGTGTGTGAGAGAGAGAGCGAGAGAAGACTGCGAGTGTGTGTGTGCGCATGCGTGTGCATATATATATGTGTGTGTGTGTGTGTGTGTGTGTGTGAGACAGAAAAGACTATGTGTGTGTGTGTGAGAGAGAGAGAGATAGAAGAGACTGTGTGTGCGTACCTATATATATATATATATATATATATATATATATATATATATATATATATATATATATATATATATATATATATATATGTATATGTGGGGGTGTGTGTGCATATAAATATGGTTATGTGTGTGAGAGAGAGAGGAGAGACTGTGTGTGTGATCCTATATACATGTGTGTGTGTGTGTGTGTGTGTGAGAGAGAGAGAAGAGACTGTATGCATGTGTGAGAGAGAGAGAGAAGAGACTGTATGAGTGTGCATATATATATGTGTGTGCGAGTTTGTATGCATGTGCAATGCATACATGTGTGTGTCTGTGTGCGAGAGAGAGGAGACACTATGTGTGTGAGAGAGGAGAGATTGAGTGTGTGTGTGTGTGTGCGCGCATGTGCATATATAGGTGTGTGTGCGTGAGACAAAGAGAGAGAGAGAGAAGAGACTGTGTCTGTGTGTGTGTGAGAGAGAAAGAGAGAGGAGAGACTGATTTTGTGTGTGTGTGTGTGTGTGTGTGTGTGTGTGACAGAGAGAGACAGAAGAGACTGTGTGTGTGCCTATATATATATATATATGGGGGTGTGTGTGCATATAAATATGGTTGTGTGTGTGTGAGAGAGAGAGGAGAGACTGTGTGTGAGTGTATGTGTGATTCTACATATATATATATACATATATATATATGTGTGTGTGTGTGTGTCTGTGTGTGTATGTGTGTGCATATATATGTTTGTGTGTGAAAGAGAGGACAGACTGCGTGTCTGTGTGTGAGTGTGTGTGCGTGCGTGCGTGTCTGCGTCAGACTAAATTCATAAAATAGGAAAACATTTCATATAACAATCCACAAGTCTCAATATCTACAAACGGCATAATTTCACATCCATTTAATCTACATCCAGGCATGAAACAGGGCTGTCTGTTGTCACCACTACTGTACGTACAACATACACCATACGTACAGTACTTACTGTATACATGACCACAATAATAATAAAGTCTGGAACATTAAGATGGAATAACGCCTGACACTAAAGATATTAAATTTACCTGCCAATCTGTAAGTGTACTGTAAACTGTAGTAACAAAAATGTCAGACCAATCAATTCAGCCAAGGCAACAAGCTAGCTATTGCTGCTAACAGAAGTGTATCACTGTACACACGACCGCTATACAATTTATATAAATTTGAGGGACAGTCAGAGAAAGCAAACATGCCGACCATCAGGTTTAGTTAGCTAAACGGACAGTGGCTTACAACGAGAGAGTTATTTAAGTAACACAAATAAATAAAAATAAATTAAATCTCGCTCAAAACAAACAATCGAAATGTTTTTTTTTTCTAATGCTAGCCAACAGATATTGAAATAATAGAACAGGTGGTTGGAAACAAGACACATTTATGATGGAGTATAACGGAACGTTGTCATAGAGACTTGCAAACTTCACGACGTGAGGAGAAGCATTAAATATTAGCCACATTAACAGGAGGGGAGTGGCATACCTGCTTAAAACAAACTAGTTTGCTTACGTCAGCTAGCTTGTTTGCTATCTAGTTAATGGTATCTACAGCTCGCTAGCTTGTTCATTTATTGATGCAAACTGTTTCTCGCCAGTTGGGTTAAATGTATGGACATTATCGGACATGAACGCGAAGTGTATTTCCAGATAAAGTTCCAAGTTAGCTGGCAATCATCATACATTAACTTCGGTGCGACAAAAAAATGAACCTACCTTTCGGTCGCGCAGTTGTGTGGAAATATTTACAAGTTTCAGACGACACCGCATGGTGTTTCGACAATGGATTTTTCGGGAAATGAAGTCCAACGCCAAATCCGATTCAGCAATCACAACTACTTATTGACTACAAATCCCATAAGCGCTTTCAAAAACACAAATATTGCGTCACGGTTTGTCAAACCGTATTTATTAGAATAAAGGGGAAACACTGTTATTTTCTTTACGTTCTTAGTGCATTTGTGCACATTTCATGAGATATATTACGGTTTCCGCATAATTTTGAACGGATGAAAAAAATTGATTAATTTTAATTTTCAGGAAGCATTCGTTATATAAATTTATATAGAAATAAAGCAAATAAAGCGGTCCATTAGTCATGGCAACAAATAATTGTGCAGAACCTTTGTGTGTACGAGTACACCTGTACTGTAGAACGAAGGAGGCAACACTGGATGCTCTCACTACGTTGACGTGCCAGGATGGAACGGGAACTCGGTTGTCACCGTGTCATTTCATTGACCGAATGGGTTCCTGTGCCTTCAAAACTCCAAGAGTTTACGCTTGTAGCCATGGTTTATGAACTAAAACGTTGCCAAAACCAGTGCTGCACCAATTAGACGGGCGCTCTCACTGACAGCATCTGTTAGCCTGAGAGCCCATCTTCCGCCATGGTCTGAAGACCAATCTCTTCAGACTATACCTGGGCTACCTAACTGTCACCACTCTGCAGGGCACTCCCAATTCGGGATCATTTTTATTACTTAAATACCCACTTTCATCTTACATGTACCTCCATCCAGCACCTATTGTGTTTTGTATCATTATCTTGATGTTGTAGCTTGTCTTGCCTCCTAGTTTGAATTTGCATAGGTTAGGTCAGAGAGCAATGTTTACTGTGTGGACTGGACTTAATGTGTTCATTGCTATGAATAACTGTTATGAAAGGAATATTGTACTGACCTGCGTTTTGTAATGTGATGTAACGTGAGCTCCTTTCACATTGCTGCAGGAAGGTAATACAATGCTAACAGGTGGTGGTGCAGCGTATTGGTTAGGGAACGTCTCTCGTAATGCCAAAGCTGCTGCTTAAAATTCCCAACTGGGCCGTGCTACCTTTGAGCAAGACACTAAACCTTCAGTAAATAATCCAGCTGTATAAATGGAGTGTGTGTAAATGTGAGCTGTGTAAGTCACTCTGGTTCACTGTCTGCTATGCCTAAACTCTGAAATCTAAGTAACAGGAAGAACCACCCAGATCCAGGAAGGATGAAGTTCGAGTCCTGCTGCTGTGGGCTCAGTGGTTAGCGGTGTCGGCTGTTTAACGGCATAACCAGACTAACAGTATTAGCTGGTTGACTGCATAACCAAACTAACAGTATTAGCTGGTTGACTGCATAGCCAAACTAACAGTATTAGCTGGTTAATGGCATTATCAATACTGGGGCTCAAACCTGGTCACAGTGAGCACCTTAACTGACTCAACAGCCCTCAGCAGGGATAAATGTTGTTTAATGTTGCTTAGCCTGAATGATGTCATCAGAATTTTAAGGTGCACGTGGCTCTGCACCAGGCACAGACCGCAACGATCAAATGGATCACTGATCAGTCAGTAAACCGACATAGCAACCGCATAGCAACCCGGGCACCCGGGCACGGAGGCGGGGACAAGGACAAACCCGGCTAAAAGGACAAACCCGGCGACGACTAAAAGGACAACCCCGACGACGACTAAAAGGACAACCCTGACGGCGACTAAAAGGACAACCCTGACGGCGACTGTGAACAATTTAAAAGTGGTTTGAAGGCCCTAGGCCCTATCATCTAGGAGCTATTGAACTTGAAAGCATTTGCCAGCTGTACGTTTTTCTCAATAATAGGCAGAAATTCCTCATTGGAAATATTCGTGTAAAATCACACGAGGTCATGACGCGCGAAGCATAGGCTCTGCGTCTTGCGCCCGTGGTTTGTGAACATTTTAGAAGTGGTTTGAAGGCCCTAGGCCCTATCATCTAGGAGCTATTGAACTTGAAGGCATTTGCCAGCTGTACGTTTTTCTCAATAATCGGCAGAAATACCTCATTGAAAATATTAGTGTAAAATCGCACGAGGTCATGACGCGCGAAGCATAGGCTCTGCGTCTTGCGCCCGTGGTTTGTGAACAATTTAGGAGTGGTTTGAAGGCCCTAGGCCCTATCATCTAGGAGCTATTGAACTTGAATGCATTTGCCAGCTGTACGTTTTTCTCAATAATCCACAGAAATACCTCATTGAAAATATTTGTGTAAAATCGCACGAGGTCATGACACACGAAGCATAGGCTCTGCGTCTTGCGCCCGTGGTTTGTGAACAATTTAGAAGTGGTTTGAAGGCCCTAGGCCCTATCATCTAGGAGCTATTGAACTTGAAAGCATTTGCCAGCTGTATGTTTTTCTCAATAATCGGCAGAAATACCTCATTGGAAATATTCGTGTAAAATCGCACAAGGTCATGACGCGCGAAGCATAGGGTCTGCGTCTTGCGCCCGTGGTTTGTGAACAATTTAGAAGTGGTTTGAAGGCCCTAGGCCCTATCATCTAGGAGCTATTGAACTTGAAAGCATTTGCCAGCTGTACGTTTTTCTCAATAATCAGCAGAAATACCTCGTTGGAAATATTTGTGTAAAATCGCACAAGGTCATGACGCGCGAAACATAGGCTCTGCGTCTTGCGCCCGTGGTTTGTGAAATATTTAGAAGTGGTTTGAAGGCCCTAGGCCCTATCATCTAGGAGCTATTGAACTTGAAAGCATTTGCCAGCTGTAAGTTTTTCTCAATAATCCGCAGAAATACCTCAATGAAAATATTTGTGTAAAATCTCACGAGGTCATGACGCGCGAAGCATAGGCTCTGCGTCTTGCGCCCGTGGTTTGTGAACAATTTAGAAGTGGTTTGAAGGCCCTAGGCCCTATCATCTAGGAGCTATTGAACTTGAAAGCTTTTGCCAGCTGTACTTTTTTCTCAATAATCCGCAGAAATACCTCATTGGAAATATTCGTGTAAAATCGCACGAGGTCATGACGCGCGAAGCATAGTCTCTGCATCTTGCGCCCATGGTTTGTGAACCATTTAGAAGTGGTTTGATGACCCTAGGCCCTATCATCTAGGAGCTATTGAACTTGAAAGCATTTGTTATCTGTATTTTTCAAATATCAGTTTAAATTCATAATTGGAAATATTTGTGTAAAATCGCACGAGGTAATAATGCACAAAACATAGGCTGTGCATCCTGTGGCCATTGTTTGTGTAATGTTACTTGCATTCACTCTGTTTAAGTGTTTGTAGCACCTTCTATAGGCCATTATGTGAATGTCACTTATTCCTGTTATTTCAGACGTTTGCATTCTCATTGGTTGTTTGAAGTCACATTGATTGCTAGTGACATTATAAGAGCAGCCATTTTCCCTCTTTCCCTGTTTGATCCAGAAGGAGGCGGTAATGCAACTAAAAAGAATGCCAACTACTGTAAAACACCAACGAAGAAGAAGAATTTTCACTGTAAAACAAGCTAAAGAACAGCATGATTCAAGACCTCCTTTAATCTTGTTCCATCGGCCTGTGTGATCCTTGGAGAAGCATTGTTTGTGAGTAGATTAATTCATTAATGTTTTTAGGAATTATTTCTGCTCATACTTCATTGTATTTCATAATATTTGTTTACCTCATTGGAAATATTCGTGTAAAATCGCACGAGGTCATGACGCGCGAAGCATTGGCTCTGCGTCTTGCGCCTGTGGTTTGTGAACAATTTAAAAGTGGTTTGAAGGCCCTAGGCCCTATCATCTAGGAGCTATTGAACTTGAAAGCATTTGCCAGCTGTACGTTTTTCTCTAATCCGCAGAAATACCTCATTGAAAATATTCGTGTAAAATCACACGAGGTCATGACGCACGAAGCATAAGCTCTGCGTCTTGCGCCCGTAGTTTGTGAACATTTTAGAAGTTGTTTGAAGGCCCTAGGCCCTATCATCTAGGAGCTATTGAACTTGAATGCATTTGCCAGCTGTACGTTTTTCTCAATAATCCCCAGAAATACCTCATTGAAAATATTTGTGTAAAATCGCACGAGCTCATGACGCGCGAAGCACAGGCTCTGCGTCTTGCGCCTGTGGTTTGTGAACATTTTAGAAGTGGTTTGAAGGCCCTAGGCCCTATCATCTAGGAGCTATTGAACTTAAAAGCATTTGCCAGCTGTACGTTTTTCTCAATAATCCGCAGAAATACCTCATTGGAAATATTTGTGTAAAATCGCACGAGGTCATGACGCGTGAAGCATAGGCTCTGCGTCTTGCGCCCGTGGTTTGTGAACAATTGAGAAGTGGTTTGAAGGCCCTAGGCCCTATCATCTAGGAGCTTTTGAACTTGATAGCATTTGCCAGCTGTATGTTTTTCTCAATAATCGGCAAAAATACCTCATTGAAAATATTCGTGTAAAATCGCACGAGGTCATGACGCGCGAAGCATAGGCTCTGCGTCTTGCTCCCGTGGTTTGTGAACAATTTAGAAGTGGTTTGATGACCCTATGCCCTATCATCTAGGAGCTATTGAACTTGAAAGCATTTGCCAGCTGTACGTTTTTCTCAATAATCGGCAGACATACCTCATTGGAAATATTCGTGTAAAATCGCATGAGGTCATGACGCACGAAGCATAAGCTCTGCGTCTTGCGCCCGTAGTTTGTGAACATTTTAGAAGTTGTTTGAAGGCCCTAGGCCCTATCATCTAGGAGCTATTGAACTTGAATGCATTTGCCGGCTGTACGTTTTTCTCAATAATCCCCAGAAATACCTCATTGAAAATATTTGTGTAAAATCGCACGAGCTCATGACGCACGAAGTACAGGCTCTGCGTCTTGCGCCTGTGGTTTGTGAACATTTTAGAAGTGGTTTGAAGGCCCTAGGCCCTATCATCTAGGAGCTATTGAACTTGAAAGCATTTGCCAGCTGTACGTTTTTCTCAATAATCCGCAGAAATACCTCATTGGAAATATTTGTGTAAAATCGCACGAGGTCATGACACGTGAAGCATAGGCTCTGCGTCTTGCGCCCGTGGTTTGTGAACAATTGAGAAGTGGTTTGAAGGCCCTAGGCCCTATCATCTAGGAGCTTTTGAACTTGATAGCATTTGCCAGCTGTACGTTTTTCTCAATAATCGGCAAAAATACCTCATTGAAAATATTTGTGTAAAATCGCACAAGGTCATGACGCGCGAAGCATAGGCTCTGCGTCTTGCGCCCGTGGTTTGTGAACAATTTAGAAGTGGTTTGAAGGTCCTAGGCCCTATTCTCTATTCTCTAGTTCGCTATTGAACTTGAAAGCATTTGTCATCTGTATTTTTTTTCAATAATCAATTGAAATACTTAATTGGAAATATTTGTGTAAAATTACATGAGGTAATAATGCACAAAACATAGCCTGTCCATCCTGTGGCCATTATTTGTGAACAATTTAGAAGTGGTTTGATGGTCCTAGGCCCTATTGTCTAGGACCTATTGAACTTGAAAGCATTTGTCATCTGTATTTTTTTCAGTAATCAGTTGAAATACCTAACTGGAAATATTCGTGTAAAATAGCACGGGGTAAAAATACACAAAGCAACAGTTCTGCTTCCTGTGACTATTGTTTGTGAACAATTTAAAAGTGGTTTGATCGTCCTAGGCCTTATTCTCTAGGAGCTATTGAACTTGAAAGCATTTGTCAACTGTAATTTCTTCAAAAATCAATTGAAATACTCACTTTATGTGTGAGATGTGTGATGTGATGTGTGCATGTGTGTGTGCATGTGTTTGCACGCGTGTGTGTGTCTATTTAACGGCATTTTCTCTCTCAGGATTATCCATGAAGCCGGGTATTCGGAGGAGGAGTGCAAGCAGTATAAGGTGGTGGTCTACAGCAACACCATCCGGTCCATCATCGCCATCATCCGCGCCATGGGCCGCCTCAAGATCGACTTCAGCGACGCCGCGCGGGCGGTGAGTGCGTTTGCGCGTTCGTGGAACCGCACCGGCAACTGCAAAGGGTTTAACGTAGCACTTTGTGATGAAGGTGATGATGAAGGTACGGCTGACGGCAAATTGCCTTCAGGAGGGAGGTGCAGCCCATTGTGTTGGTTATGGTCATGGTTGTGATGGTTGCGGCTGCTCCTTGGGGCAACACCAGGCATCCGTTTGTGTCGTCTTGGTGACGATGATGATGGTGGTGGTGGTGGTAATGACAGGCTGACACGAGCAGCTCTTTCCATTGTCATGGGGATGGCGATGATGGCTCTTCCTGTGGTTGAAGAGACGGCTGTTTTTGTTGCTGCGGTGAGTATTGCGAGGAGGATGATGATGATGATGATGTCGTTGGCGGTCTCCCTCGACGCGATGACGCAAGGCAGCTGTTCGCCCTTTCGGGATCGGCGGAGGAGGGTTTCATGACGGCGGAGTTGGCGGGCGTCATCAAGCGGCTGTGGATGGACGGGGGCGTGCAGGCCTGCTTCGCACGCTCGCGGGAGTACCAGCTCAACGACTCGGCCGCATAGTGAGTGATCATCTGTACAACCCGCTGGTCTCACAAACACTGATCATCTGTACAACCTGTTAGTCTCACAAATGCTGATCATCTGTACAACCCGCTGGTCTCACAAACACTAATCATCTGTACAACCTGCTGGTCTCACAAACGCTAATCATCTGTACATCCTGCTAGTCGCACAAATGCTGATCATCTGTACAACCTGCTAGGCTCACACACGCTGATCATCTGTACAACCTGCTGGTCTCTCAAACGCTGATCATCTGTACAACCTGTTAGTCTCACAAACGCTGATCATCTGTACAACCTGCTAGTCTCTCAAACGCTGATCATCTGTACAGCCTGCTGGTCTCACAAACACTGATCATTTGTACAACCTGCTTGTCTCACAAGCGCTGATCATCTGTACAACCTGCTAGTCTCTCAAATGCTAATCATCTGTACAGCCTGCTAGTCACACAAACACTGATCATGTGTACAACCTAATTGTCTCTCCAACACTGATCATCTGTGAAACATGCTAGTCTCACTGCAGGTAAACTCACAGAGTGGCTGACTGAAAGCTAACTGCAGGTTAACATAGCTGAGTATGCGTGCATGCGCGTGTGTGTCCCCTTCCTCTGGATGCATCTAGTTCGGCCTCCAGCTGGAGCTCCAGCACACACTGACATCATTTAGCCATTCCGTCTAGCAGAAAACAGACAGACGGGGCCCCCTCTTGCAACCAACTTCCCTTTCGACCCGATGTTCTCACATCCTGTGCATTTCACTGTGACATTGCACAACCGTTCAGTGTCGACACTGAAAATTACTAAAATGAATGCTGTGAGGAAGCGTTGTTCTGCAGGATAGAAACGGGTTTCACATGTCAGAATGAGTTGTATCTAGCGTCAGGCTCCTACAGGTCCGAATAATGTACACGGATGCATTTTTTTTTGTTTATAGGTACTTATTTTGTAGCCTGGTGTTTCAGCGCTGGGATGCTCGAATCTGGCCCCCAAGGCCAGCAGAGCTGTTGGTTTTCATCCTGTCCATCCATTCAGGGGATAATTTAGCCCTGGGACTCCAGACGAGTGGGGATTTCTGGCCAGTTGGTGACATAAATCAATCGATTGACTGTCAGGTCGAAAAGAAGACCAGCCGTACCAGTGGAGTATCCTCGTTTTCGGGATCGGTCAGACAGCCAGACAAATGTCTACGTGCGCCCTCCCCTCCGTCCCTCTGACCGGTCAGATTTGGTGACGCGTTCCGTTCCGTTCCCCTCTGCAGCTACCTGAACGACCTGGACAGGATATCCCACGCCACCTACATCCCCACGCAGCAGGACGTCCTGCGGACCCGGGTCCAGACCACCGGCATCGTGGAGACGCACTTCACCTTCAAAGACCTGCACTTCAAGTATGTTAGCGTATGTTAGCATATGTTAGCGTATGTTAGAGCCTTTTAAAGTACAGCTACACCCCACAGTCTTGAGAGCTGAACCATAAGCCAACTCTATCCCCCTCGAGCACCGGTGGTTTATTTTTAGCTTTCAATTTCTTTTTTTAAATAAATAAATCTATTTTTAAATTTTGCTCATTTGGCAGACAGCCTTTTCCAAAGCAAGAGTGTGCTGACATTGTGTTGAGTGAACATCATAATGGGAATGCAAAAATAAGGCCAAAGCTACTGAAAGACCAGTAGAAACTATCAGCATTCCTTCGGTAAAGGTAAATGATAAAGTTTGTTCATTTGGCTTGTGATGCTAATGCTAATGCTATGATTATTCCTGAAATACTGATTTTTTCAGACTCTAAAAGTCTCAAAGACAAATAGATCTTAGGTCGAAAAGATCAGAACCTCAAGAGCGTCCTCATAGGCTTTTTATGTTCCAACTATGAAATGATGTACTGCTGGCCCCCAAATTGGGGTCTGAAAATGGGTAGAGCTCTAGGCAAGATTGTTGGTTGAGGGGGTACTAGAGATTGCGACCGCAGACCCATTTGGCGACCCCCCCCACCCCCCCAGACGCAGATAGTTTGTTTCCTACGTCTCCTTTGCCGAGAATCGTCCCTGTCCTAAAAATCATTACTTCCCCGTCGATTTGGGAACGGCCGTAGCACAACAGCCATTAAACCTTTTGGGGCGTGTCGCTCGTTCTCCAGGATGTTCGACGTGGGTGGCCAGCGGTCGGAGAGGAAGAAGTGGATCCACTGCTTCGAGGGCGTGACCGCCATCATCTTCTGCGTGGCGCTCAGCGACTACGACCTCGTTCTGGCAAAGGACGAGGAGATGATAAGACTCGCCCCCCACACCCCCTCCCTCTTTTCCCCCACAATGCACCTCTGAAAAGAGGAAGGTCACAAACACTGTGTGCAGTCCTGAACTACTGCTAATGTCATTATATCTCACTTATCTTTTTTGGGGAGGTTCCTGGCCTGTAGTTTCTGACTCTGGCCCTGGGGTGCCATCTTCCTGGCTTTTCCATCCAAACCCATTACTCCGTAATAGCATTGTAGGGTTTAATGAACACCGGTGACCACGTGCTGGTGGTGCTCTGCGTTTTACCATTCCAGAATCCAGGGCCGCCCACCCCTGGGGTAGACCAAGCTCACTGAAACCGCTGGGCCTCTGATGGTTGATAGGGAAAGAGAACGCTATTCAGACACGTCAAAAATGACAACCGCGGCTCACCACCATCATCATACCTCCCACTCGCGACATAGTGAGTAATATCTCTGCATGTTTTAGCCGACTGCTTGAACCATTTTCACACGTATTAAACGGTCGGGTAATTGGGCGGCTTGACGAACACTCAGAAGCACAAGGAGAGAGAGAAAGAGAGAGAGAGGGAGAGCGAGCGAGCAGGGCTTTTAAAACGGGTTTTAACCGACCCGCGACCATTTCTCCCCTTGCAGAACCGGATGCACGAGAGCATGAAGCTCTTCGACAGCATCTGCAACAACAAGTGGTTCACCGACACCTCCATCATCCTCTTCCTCAACAAGAAGGACCTGTTCGAGGAGAAGATCAAGAGAAGCCCGCTGACCATCTGCTACCCGGAGTACACAGGTAAGAACCGCACCCTAACACCCCCCCTCCCCCTTCTGAAAAGGGCAAAATGTTGGGGTTAGGAGGTTCCCTCATGGAAATGAATGTATAAAATGTTATCACAATGTCATCATGCTTTGTATTATATGGTCAAACAAATATAAATACAAATTTGCCCATTGTGAGTGAGTTGAGTTGCTTGAGTTGAGTGAGGTGAGTTACATGAATGAGTGAGGTGAGTTAATTGCGTGAGTGAGTGAGGAGTTAATTGAATAAGTGAGTTGAGTTACTTGAGTCGAGTTAGGTGAGTTGAGTGAGTGAAGTGTGTGAGTGGCTTGAGTGCTGTCGCACATGCTCTCCTTTTAATATGCGATCGTCGTGTTTCCTCGGTCAGGGTCCAACACGTACGAGGAGGCCGCCGCTTACATCCAGTGCCAGTTTGAGGACCTGAACAAGAGGAAAGACACCAAGGAGATCTACACCCACTTCACCTGCGCCACCGACACCAAAAACGTCCAGTTCGTCTTCGACGCCGTCACCGACGTCATCATCAAGAACAACCTGAAGGACTGTGGCCTGTTCTAGAGCCCGCGCTTTTTACGGTAAGACGTCGTCGCACGGTCACCGAATCGCTGACTTTTTTTTTTTTTTGCTAGATCGAGCAACTTCTCCGAATTCCCCCAGTCACCTTTTTTCCCCTATAAGCCAACAATGTTACAAATTTAGTCGCTCCTACAAATCTACTCTGGCCTCAGGTTACTGAATTCGTTATCCGATTCTGGTCCAGTATGTATTTTTGTCGCCGCAAAAACATTCTGATGGAGCATGAATTTGAATAATTTATCCATCTCCTTTCTGATGTCACGTATATTGCCCCGCCCCAAACAGTGATGTCACTGGGGAAGTAATGCCCTCCTTTCGCCCCTGCAGAAAATGGGCTTTAGTGGAGGCTGCAATTCAGATGAAATTAAAACAGGACTCCAAACCTTCAGCTTCATCTTAAATACTGTGATTGTGAAAGACATGCAGAGAAAACAACAATTTGTCGCCATTGAAGTGCCCTCAATCGGTTTCGACGACCATCCCCGACGCCATTCCGTCCGCTCGCCATCAAACTAACCGCGCACTTCTCTATTTTACACAGGAGCTGAAGTGACCAACTCGACCTGCATTTCTTGGGGGGAGGGGGGGAATCAACACGCGTAAGGAAAATTGACCTATCACGGACCAGTACTGTACTATACACCGGTTTTATAGGTTTATTTATGTGGTTTTTTCTTTTATTTTTATTTTTTTTGGACATTAGAAAACTTTGTATAGGATGTTGTATAGTAACTCCTGTAACTGTTGTTGGCTCCCTCCCTCCTCAAATATTTTTTAAGGAAATTTTAATTTTTGTTTAGGTTTTTTTTTGTTTTTTCCCCTGCCAAGGTGGAAATTTTTCTTGACCTATCCGAGGCGGTAGGAAGAGAGGGGACTTGGCCTGAGTCTAGTTTTTAGGTATTTGTGCCTTTTCGCATGTTCTTTCACAGTACTTGTTAATGCATCGTTTTGCCTGCTAATCGTCTCAACAAAGCGTAAAAGTGTGAAGTTGAATATTTAATAACCCCCCTCCCCCTTCTCCAACTGCTCATGTGTGCAAGCCGACACCAGGAGCCGTTCCAGCATGTGGTTTAACGAAACTTCCACACCGACTGTCCATTTTCCTCAGGATAAAAAAAAGAAAGGTCACATGACATCATAGTTGTTATTCACCATTTGCTGGTCGCCCAACATGGTTCAGTTTCGGTCGAATCGCTCGACCGTTCTCACCCCCTCTTCCGTGGGAGTCCTCTGGGGGCCTTTGCTTAGCTGCCTGTGGACATGCCCGGAAATTGGCTCCCACGATCACGCTACGGTACCGAGCACACACACACACAGACGGACGGACGGACACACACACACGCACACTTCCTGAATGAATTGGTTGTGACCGTGCTTTGGCTCTGGCTTCCTTTGAGCAGTTTGCCGTTGGTCACATGACCTGAAACGAGCCAATGGGGCACGGCTGGAAGTGCTGAAACAGTTTGGAGAAATTTCCGGTCGTCTTGTTTTACACTACTTATTTTACTTGGGTTTTAACAGGGAATAGGCGGCTATAGTCTCACAGAGCAGGAAGCGTCTGGAAGCTTCTAAATGGCTGCCTCATTGTATAATTTGGACTTTTAATTCAGCAAAAAAAAAAAGGTGGTCATCTGGAAGAGGGCGACTGTGCAATTTTTTTTTTAAAACACGCTGCAAAATGACGAAGACTCGATGGAGAAACAGAGGAGAGCAAACGAAAGGAAAAGCCAACACCTGTCTGTGATGGAGAGATGTCGTCTCTGTGCCCATGTTCTATGTGGAAGAGGAACATTTGTACACTCATCTCCCTTATTTTGCGAATAAAAATGTAAACTTGACCTGTTCTTTATTTTATTGATAATCTTGCCCTTGCTGGTCCCACCCAATTTACATGTCCTCCTGAGCACACTTTTTTTGTGGTGCAACTTGTAGAGTACAGATTTCAGTCAAATGCTGTAATTGATTTTTTTTTTTTTTTCTGTGCACCAACGAATTTAATTCCCGCGCGGCTTGTTCAACTTCACCCAAACAGCACGTGCAGCCGACTTCCTACGTCGTCGTATGAACAGTTGTCAATCATAGTCTGCCAAACAAGTGTAGGACTAGTTTTTTATATAGAAAATGTCATTCCTTTGGGACAACGGTGATGGAAGGAGTCCGAAAATACTGCCACGAAACAGGTGACCTAAAGGCGTCATTAGCAGATAAAAACGGCAAGTAGAAAATGAATTTAATAAGGTGTTCGAAGGCAAGCGAAATGAGCAGCGCTTGAATCGAAACCATGAGCATTTATCAGTTTTCGGTGGTGGGAAAGCTGCCTGCTGCCTGAATGTTTGCTTTGAAGGGAGGGGGGTGTTTATAGCAACCAATCCTCTCCTTTCCTTTCCTCCTTCCTTCACTTTTATCCTCGTTTTCTTTCTCTCTTCGTATTCTCTGTGTGCCCAGGTTGTTGTGATCAGGAGAGTGGGCGCGAGAGTGACAGAAAGCGCTCGGCACGCGCGCGCAGTACTGCGCACGCATAATTTCTGCTCACTGTAGCAAGCTAGCGGAGTGAGACTCGGTCAAATGTTGCCGTGAGCTGGAACTACACGAGCAGGATCTGACAGGTGGTGTTGGCTACTCTGAGAGGGACCTGACGTCGCATGGTCACCGCGCCAGCTGTGCTTACAGGACGCATAGCGTGTGGCTAGGTCGTAAACTGAAATGCTAGGTTCCCCACTGGGTTTCAACGTTGTGCAACATGCTTTTACGTACGTTTGGTCGTGCTTCGTCAGCAGGGGGTGGTACGGTGTGTGTGTGGAAGCAGCGAGTGACGCATTTAAAAATATATTATACCGTAGATATTCGCTCTGAGAATAGGAACGACGCTCTGCAGCAGGGGTTTCAATACAAGGTCATTTTAGAACATAAAGCTGTTATTACGCATCCCTGCTCTACAGTTGATCCTTACGCTCCCGTTCAGTCTTCCGAGTCGCCCTCCTGTTATCCTCCTTATGATGTCATTGGCACTGGGTTCCATGGCAACAGGGTGATATTTCTCTAGGCAGGCAGGCTTGTTGCGCGGTGAGGAGTTTTATAAATAGCCCTTGATATTTCAGAGCTCAGGACAACGACTGGACGTCATGCATGCATTCTTTGCGAAAAGAACGCGCCGTCTTCGAGTCCAAAAAAGAATCGTCAGTCACGGGCTTTTGTTGATTATGCCTACTCAAAAAACATCAGTAAACTTTACTGTGTTTTCGTCAAAAAATAGCAGTGTGTATATATATCAAACACAGCATGGATATTTAAAATGATGTGTAATTTAATATATATAAACATGTACAATGCGATACGACTGGGGAGAAGACACATTTTTTCTTGATTTGACTTTGTACTCCACAATTTTAGATTTGTAATCAATCAATTTGCATGGTTGAAGTGCACATTATCAGGGCATTTCTATACATTTTGGTTTCACCACATAGAAAGTACAGCAGCTTTTGTAAATAGTCCCCCCATTTCAGGGCATCATAATGTTTGGGACAAATGGTGTCACAGGTGTTTATAATTAGTCAGGTTGTGTTCAGTTGCTTCCTTTCTGCAGGTATAAGAGCTTACAGTATCGAGTCTTGATTCTAGCCTGTTGATTGCCTTTGGAGTCTGTTATTGGCGTTTGTCAGCATAAGGACCAGAATTATGCCAAGGAAGCCATTATGTGGAAATAAGAAGAAAAAAAAAACAGTCTGAGACTTAGGCCAAACCTTAGGCTTACCAAAATCAACTGTTTGGAATGTCACTAAGAAGAAAGTGAGCACTGGAGAGCTCAGAAATCACAAAGTGCTATAAAAATCACTATAATTTAAATATAATGTGAAACAAAATGTATGAAGATACCCTTTCATAAAAGCTGAGTGTGCACTTATGCCATATGTGAATTGTTTGAGTACAAGTCGAAAATTGTGGAGTACAGAGCCAGATATCCTTGTCCCAAACATTAAGGCTCGCACAGTGTGTTTGTGTGTATGTCTGTGTGTGTGGGTGTATATATATATACTGTTATATATATGGGTGGGTGTATATATATACTGTTTTATATATATATATATATATATATATATATATATATATATATATATATATATATATATATGTATGTGTGTGTGTGTGTGTGTATATGTCTGTGTGTGTTTGCGTGTGTGTCTGTGTGTGGGTTTATGGGTGGGTGTGTATATACATATGTGTGTCTGTGTCATTCCAGTGACTGCAGATGCTGAAATGGTGAGTGACCGGTTTGAAAAAGAAAACGTTAAACGGGTCACAGATGTGCAGCGTGGTGTTACGCTTGCCTACGCGCTCATCTGCATGTATTGGCTTCAGTGCAGCGTTACTCCTGCCCCGACTTGATTGCTTTGTCTCCGTTTACATTTTAAAGGGTGAAGACGTGCTCAAAAACCATATACTCAAAAACTGAATGAAGTGGGATTGCTCCACGAGGGCAGAACAGTTTCATAATATCGTGGAAGCTACTGCTCTGAAGTATCCAGTTAGCCTCATTTTTTTTATTAGATGTGTAATTTTTGACAAATATCGAAATGCAGCTGCCCATCTGTCCTTGGCGAAATGTTACGTTGTGGTTCGAAGTGCGAGTGAAACAGCTTTGGTGCATAGAGCTGGTTAGACGACTAAACGACAGGCTAACCGGTTGGAACAAAAACCCTGTACACACAGGCCCCTTGGGGCAGGATCTGATGTCCCCCAACCCAACACCATTAATAATGTATTTTAGAATAATTATGGAACCTGGGAGTCGCTTCTGACGCTTATTTGGTCGGCCCAGCTCCATGTTTTGGTTGTATCTTGCAGGCAGAGGCTATAGGGGCGGACGCGGTGCCGTCGTGGTTAGCACTGTTGCCACGCAAGGAGGAGGTTACGTGTTCGAATCCGGGTCCGACCGGATCCTCTCTGCGTGGAGTTTGCATGTTCTCCCCCTGTTTGCGTGGGTTTACTCCGGGTACTCCAGTTTCCTCCCACACTCAAAGGCATGCATGTTAGGTGCGCTCCTGCAGGTGCCCTTGACCAAGGCACTGGCTTCAGAACTGGAGTTGGTCCCCGGGCGCAGCACAAGAGAGGCAGCTGCCCACAGCTCGTAAGTAACTAAGGATGGGTCAAATGCAGAGGAAAAATTACCCCACGGGGTTCAATAAAAAGTATATCTTGTATCAGGAGCCCCTCCGAGCAGGGTCACTGAAAACTACATGCCCCGCACCCACCGTCGGCAAAGCCATGGCTGTATCCACCGCAGAGCTCCTCTCACCAAAGCGTTAACAGGTTACAACGCGCTCGGCTGAATGGAGCGCACTGGACCCTGAATGTGCTCAGTGGACGCTGCCCCCGCATCACCTTGGAGACGGGGACCTGAAGGAGACTCCGGTAGACTCGGCACCTTGAGCGAAGGACGACGTCTGTCGCTGCTGTTGCTGCTATTTGCTGAACCCCTGTAAGTGTGCACATGCCCATTTCTCTGACTGGAAGTTTGAAGGCATACTATGCAGGATTTTTAAAAAATTTGATTTTTAATTTTATTTGGAGCTGGATAATTGCAGCGAGTAAAACCCAGAACAGCTCTTTTTAATTCAGTCCATGTTCCAGATTTGGTGAAGGTTTTACTCAGTGCAGTTATCCAGCTATCTCAGCGATCCTGCTTTGTGAAACAGGGCCTAGAATAGCTAAATACCAAACGAGGAAAAACACAAAATGGCTGCAACGCCACTACAGAGTAGCTTACATGCGGAGTAGCTACCATACAGTGTTTCCACGCACTAAGGTGAGCACTTAGTCTAAATATCATTATAACACTGCCTAATTACTTTCTACATCTATGTAGAACCATTTATGTTGCTAAAAAATTTTCAATATTTCTGATCACCTCACCTCTTTGCTTGACGTTTTACTTGTAGTGCTCGAGAGGGTATCCTCAACAAAGGTGTGGGTGGGGTTGAGGATCAGACGTGTGTGTTCACAAACACAGTAGTCTACAGGGGCCACAAAATCCTGCATAGCGTGCCTTTAACTTACTCCACGCTGTAAAACTGATGGATACGCCGTAAACTTCCTCTGTCAATTGATCCGTACATTTGTAAGGACCCAGAGGAATCGGGTGGAGGTCAGTACTCATTTATATCTGATGTGTTAATTGTCCATTTAAGTGCAAAGAAGGGAAGTCAGAATGCTTCCCGTTTATGCCAAATCAATACAGGGCGATCATTACTGGTTCCTGCTGGTCTGAAGTAGGCTATTTTCCCATCGCACAGACCCTGTGTGAGGTAGTAAAACATGTTCATTGTGCATTCGTACGGCTGTCCGTTCGATGTAGATAAACCAGCTCTTTAAAACAGAAAGGCAGCGTGTTCCAAAGTGGTCAGACCTCTTGTGCCTCATAGGCCAAGTTTGAAGTGGGTATTATCATCTAAGAAGTGATCTTTATGCATGTTAGTTCTTTCAGATTATTCTTTTAGGGAGAGTTTCGGAATGTATATTTCAGTGTCAGTCTGAGTGAAGCAGAAACATGTCATAATTGTTTAAATAGTTTGAGAGTTTTGGCAAACCAATGGCACACGCGGCGGTTTTGCTATCACTTTGACAAGCGCTTACGTACATCTCACTGGAGTACCTGATCATGTGCACCCTCCACTGGCCTTATTCGGTACTGAATGGCACAAATATTACTCCTACCAGTAATGAATTTATTCCCAGTGAATATACGGTGAGTGTGATCGTAAATCTTGATTTTCACATTGAATGACATTAATCATTGATTAATCAAATTAAAACAATACAAAGCATATTCAATATTCATAATGTTATATAATTCTAAAAGGATTTTTAAATACATATTTCATAACCAAATTTTTAAAATGAAGTTTGTGGGTACTTGTATTCATGCCAAGGTAAGAACCGCTTGTCCAAAAAAAACTCCTGTGTGTGATAAATCCACCTCCACGCATGTCCCCCTACTTTGTCAGTGCGAACACAGCTGTTGCCAATTCCCAGTAAAATAACCACAAAAAAAATAAATAAAAAAATAATAATTGCACACTCTGAAACCCTGCCCAATCTTTCCACATGGTGAAACTGGTGAAAAAAATTGTAATCGCTTTTTCAAGAGCAATGCTTTTAATTAATGCATTTTAAAATGTTTTTTTTTTTAATATTATAAATAAATATAAATGTTAAATGTAAATATTAAATATTAATGTAAATGTTAAATGTAGAAACTAAATGTAGAAACTTAGAATATATGCTGTACAGTAAGGGAAGAGTGGATGAGAACAGGAGGCCGGATAGTAACATGGAAAGCCCCAGGGCAGCATGCTACGGCAGCATATCTAAAATACTTGAAGAAAGGGGAGCACACAACCGTCAGACATCTTTAACCGGGAGGGAGAAAAAGAAAGCGGAAAGTTCCGGCTGTCATCTGGGACCAGTTTTTTTACGTTTCCTGGCAAAATAAAAGCAGAGAAGGAAGTCTTGGTGTGGGGCGGAAAAACAAAGGATGTTTGGGGCTTGGCTAGCTGAGAGTGATGGGTGTTTGAATTATTAACTGCCGTCTCTCTTTCTCTCCCTCTCTCGCTCTCTCTCTCTCTTGCTGTCTCAAGGGTCTGCTCTCTTCAAAGACCATCAAGCTTTCAATCAGCCCACCTTTTTAATTACCGCCATTTACGTGTCCCTTTAGGTTTAACAGTGGACAGACCTTTTAGGAAGGTACCTCTGAATTTAATACGAGAGACACTTCAACATAAACCGCACGCATGAATTGGCTCGACTATAGAATTCCTATGTTAATTAATGTACAAATAACACACCATCGGCTGAGCTTGACCGAATGATAGTTTTGAAGATGAGCTTGCAAGAGCTTACAGTGAATCGCAAATTAGTGCCCCCCAACATCACATTGTTGATAAAACAACAAACAAAAAAAGACTGTATAAAATAAATAATACAAGTACTGAGCTGTAGCTATTTTACTTCTCAAACATGTTAAATTTTCTGCTTTAGTAACGATTCAATGGATTTGATCGTACTATCACTTTGCGCAAATTATGACTTTCCCCAAAAACAGTTTCACAGATATTCTCACACATTTGGGGGTTGTTTGAATATTGCTTCATACATCTTTCAAGATACTTCAGATGATTCAGTCTGACTCCCCTCTCCACCTCAAGCCGCACGTTGTTGATTGGAGTGTGGAGACGGAGATGTTTGGCCTTCTCAGCAGTTTTGTGGTCGGTTTACCATTTCATAGTTGATTTTGTGGTATGTTTGGAAAGATCCGTTTGCATCCTAGTTTTAGGTTCCTGGAAAAGGGACCATGTTTTTGGCCAAAAACTGTCTTGGTACACAGTAAAACATTTCAGTGTTAAATCAACTCTTACAGAGTACATTTGGTCCCAAATGGACTTGCACTCTGTGTACTCTTAGAGGCGAATAAACACTGGAAATGTTTACTGTGCACTTGCTATCGTTAATGATTTCATTGAGCTTTACAAGAACTCTTTGACCAGTAGATGTAAAACAACCCCAAAAGACATGTCACCATATTTCACTTTAAGTGTGACATCTTTTTTTAAACACATCCTTCATCCAAAGCCACTTGTGTGCCCAAAAAGCTCAGCTTTGGTCTCATCTGTTCATAAGACCCCATTTCCATCTGTCATTCTTGTTTAACAAACCCCAAGATACATTTCTGTCGATTGCCCTCACTGCAGCCTTGTTTTTCAGTCGTCAGTGTCTGATTATCGATTGGCATTTGTGTCCCCACAACGCAACCGAGTTTTGCCGAGCCCGTAAAACCGCTTTGGTTTCGCCAGTTCTTCGTCCGCGTCGTCAAGGTGATGTCATCGCTCTGTTTGCTGCTCGGAAGGCCAGAGGCGCCACGAAACGTGAAAACGCGGAGGAACGGGCGCACGTTTCTGCCGACGACGACCTTTTCTCTCCGTCCTCAACGTCGAGCTGGCGTGGGGTTCATCAGAACCTATTGCTTCTTTCGAGATGAACTCTGACCAAAAATAATATTTACATTTTTGGTCCCCTTAAGAACTTAGAGAAAGTACTCATCTCATTTGTAATGTGTCATCTAGGCTGCAATACCCATGACAAAGAAAATGTACAGAGCCACTCCCCAAACGATGATGTCACCTGTGTTTGACCCCTCCCCTTTGTTGAGAATACACTGGGGGCTGCAGTTCTGGTGAAACTGGACTGCAAACTCGACTCCAAACCTTCAGCTGCATCTTTAAGAGTATTCAAGTCATTTCTGAAATATTTTTTAAAAACAATAGATGCATTGCCTTTACACAGTATTCTCTCGTTCTTAAAAATTCCATTCACTCAAAAAAATAAATGTAAATATTCAAATACATTGTTAATGGTAAGCTGACATTAATAACCCTGTATAAATGTTAAGAAAGTGTTATTAAAGTGTTTATTAACTGTGTGTAAATGTATCATTGTGGGGGATGCTAGATAATTTTCACAGAAGCCTACACTGGTAAGCATATATAAAACAGCATTCTGGGATATCCTTGTCTTGTAATGTGTTGACTGAAATGTATTTCTTTGGTATCTTTATTCTACACTGCCATCCACATCAGCTGTTCCTGAGTGTAGACTTTACAAAGAAGCCTGTTTACTCCGACAGTCTCTAATTTCACTCACAATCAGGACAATTGTATAGATACAGCTGTGGTGTGATCCTGTGTAATTCAGGCATGTCAAACTCAATACCTGGAGTGTCTTACGGTTCTTGATGTGTGTCTGTACTTAAATGAGTCACATCTGAGTCACTGATTGGCTAAACAGTCCGCACACCTTGTTTTTTTCGACATTAGCTGCTGATCGAAAGGAAATCGCAAAAGCCATCTGAGACTGCAGCCCTCCAGGACTGGAGTTAAACCTGCAGACACTGCGGCCCTCCAGGACTGGAGTTAAACCTGCAGACACTGCGGCCCTCCGGGACTGGAGTTAAACCTGCAGACACTGCGGCCCTCCAGGACTGGAGTTAAACCTGCAGACACTGCGGCCCTCCAGGACTGGAGTTAAACCTGCAGACGCTGCGGTCCTCCAGGACTGGAGTTAAACCTGCAGACACTGCGGCCCTCCAGGACTGGAGTTAAACCTGCAGACACTGCGGCCCTCCAGCACTGGAGTTAAACCTGCAGACACGCCATGTCAGGTGCCGAATATTTGAAAAAGAAGAGAAAGGATAGAAATATTCATTTTACAGTGTAGCAAACATTCAAAGTTCACCTGAAATAACAGCTTGACTTTGGAAAAATAATTTAATTGATATCATCTTTCGCTTTTTAACCGCGGTACGGAGCTGGATATTGCCGATCGATAGACAGAAGAGCCGCGTTATCATTTCAGCAACGCCAAAGC
>CM077302.1:2100000-2132500 GCA_039654925.1 Anguilla pacifica | reverse complement strand
AAAGGATGTGCTCGGGGCAGATCAGAACTGGGACTGCTTGCGTGTCTTAAAGGTCTCGGTGGGCCTTTAACCAATCATCCGTAGGCTCAGCTTGTTTCTTTTCAGAGGTCGGGAGAATGGAGGGGAGCCGAGTTGTCTGTGTCTCCCCCTGTCTTTCTGTCTTCATCCCTCTCCCTCTCCCTCTTTCTGTCTTTATCGCTCTCCCTTTTCTCTCACTCTTTCCCTCTTTCTGTCTTCATCCCTCCCCCTCTCTCTCACTCTCCTCCTTCTTGTCTATCTCTGTCTTTCTCGTGCTCTCTCTCCCTTTCTCTCTTTCTCCCTCTCCCTCATCTCTCTCCCACTCTCACACACATTTAGACATTCCCTTTCTCTCCCTCCCTCTTTCTCTCTCCCCCTCTCCCTCCCTCCCTCTCTCTCTCTCTCTCTCGTTCACACACATTCAGACATTCTCTCTTTCCTTCCTTCTCTCTCTCTCTCTCTCTCTCTCTCTCTCTCTCACACACAAACACACACACACACACACCACAGCGTACTGATCAAAAGAATTCCAAAGTTTACCACACAATTATCAGACCTAATTTGATCTTGAAATGAGTTTGATGTTTTTTGGGAAACGGTCAATAGTTACGAAAAAAAGAATCACCGCGGGGGCAGGCAGATTGGAGCTCCACACACACACACACACACACACACACACAGCTTATCAAAGCAACCGGGGCTTTCAAAATGGCCACCACATCCAGTGAAAAACAGTCTGGGATTTTGCTGTGAAAACCAAACTGCAGGAGGCGTGTTCTGAGTGCTCAATAACTTCTTAAAGATCGGTCTAAGTACTTCCCTGTGGACGCGCCAGATGCGCTCGCTGTTCTGTGTCCGTAAAGGAGCGGAGCTGGAACGTTGCCAGTTCGAACGTCCAAATTTGGGCCGCTTCCATCGTTCCTTAATTCTTGTGCTTTGAACAAACAGCGCTTCGTGGGTATGGCAACTGGACTGTTGTGATTTCAGTCTCTGTCTCATATTAACCAGTCAGAGGGGGAAGTTATGAGCCCTGTGATTGGTTCAGCCCAGTCAGTGATTGGTAGTTGGTTGGTGATGGCTCCGCCCGTTCTGGGGTTCGCCATGAGCCAGCGTCCAGTCAGAGTGGGTCAAGAGGTCAGACTGTTCTAGGCCTCCGAGCCTGAGGAGGGATTCAATTTTGAGACCATCGCACCTAGGGCTGGGCAATATACCCAGCCCTAGGTGCGATGGTCTCAGGATGATCATTGTCAAATTCAATATTGGTCGCCGCCACCATATGGTGCACTGCCTTTCTTCTCCTCTTTTTCTCTTTGAACATGCCTGATGCGGTAGCAGCGCGGAATTAGGCTTGGCGGCGAAAGCTCAGCTGCCGGCGTCGCCCCGGTAACCCTTTCGGCCGCGGGCGTGGTCTCCCTCCGGCAGCGGCCCTCGGCAATACCGCCGGTTTCCGCGCTCTCTACGCGCGAAGCACCTGATGCAACCTGGCTTGTAGCTCACTCCCTCATGTTTAGCAGGCTTAAGATTGTCCACAAGGGGGAGCTATCAGCACTCAAGTAGCTGAATGGTGCTTCCTTGTTTGTGTCCTTGTTCATATGAAAATAAGAAGCAAGCCCAGCCTGGTTTCTTTGGAGCGGGTTTGTATTTCGAACAGGCTATTTGTTTTTTTTTTGTTTTTTTATAGCGTTTATTTATTTCCCCCCCCCCCCCCACCCTTCGTTTTCTTGGCAGGTGGTGTTCTCCAGAGTTTCTCACAAATTTAAAGTGGCAGGCAGCCAAACTTGACAAAATTGATTTCTCCGACACTTAGGGCTGCGTGGGGGGTGAAGCATCATTGAAGTGGGGTGTTTTGGGGGTGTTTTGGAGGTGTGGGGGTGGGGGGTAGGGGGTAGGGGGTGGGGGGTGGCAGTTCTGCACGGAATCTTTCAGGAGATTTCAATAAAAACTGAGTTTGTCCTTTTATTGCTATTTGGCTTCTGTAGGTTACACGATGGGAAACCATTTATGGGACGTTTCGCGTGACAAATGGGTGCCGAGGGTGAAATCTGGAAGACTCCCGGCATTTTCTGGAGGATTTTCGGCGTTATGTAGGCTGCGGAAGTGTGCAGTTCAAATAATGTGCGGAATAGCCTGCCAGGTCACGCAGTAGAGGCAGAAACTCTGGGGGTTTTCAAGACCAGGCTTGATACGGTGTCAGATACCATCTAGTCCGTAGGATACCATCTAGTCTGTGATCTGGGCACGAGGTACTGTTTAGTCTGGAAAATGGCGAGCATTGTTGGGCGCAATGGCCTGTTCTCGTCTTGGTGTTTTGCTATGCTATGCTACGCTATGCTTATGTTATGTTATGCTATGCTACAGAGTGCTATGCTATGCTTATGTTATGTTATGTCATGCTATGCTACAGTATGCTATGCTTATGTTGTTATGTTATGCTATGCTACAGTATATATATGCTATGCTTATGTTATGTTATGCTATGCTATGCTTATGTTATGTTGTTACGTTATTCTGTTACAGTATGCTATGCTATGTTTACGTTATGTTATGATATGCTACAGTATGCTATGCTTGTGTTATGTTGTTATGTTATGCTACAGTATGCTATGCTTATGTTATGCTATGCTACAGTATGCTACACTATGCTTATGTTATGTTGTGCTATGCTACAGCATGCTATGCTATGCTAAGGCTGCTGATAGTCAGTAAGGTATACGGGAGAGCAGGCTTTGTGAGTCTGGAATAGAGACGTCTCTCCGTGGCGTGCCGTCGAGCGGAGTCCGGCTCGCGGTTCGGCCGCGCGGAGGCACAGTCTGCCATTTTGTCTGGCGCGAAAGAGCCTGCCGCAGGCGAGGTGTCGGCAGGAGTCTGGCGGGGCCCGTCTCATTTTCCCTTCCTGTGCCACGGCGGCCAATGGCGCGCTAGCCTTTAGCACGTTCTCTCTCTGCTAATGAGGCGCTCCATCAGGATTTTTCCCCTTCTCTCCATTTTCGTTTCTTCCGGTATTTCTTATGTAGGTTTTTGCATTTGAAATACAGCATATATGCGGTTTATCACTTTTGTAAACCTTCATCTCCAACCACAAAGAAATCCACCACCTTTGCAGATTTTTTATTGCAGTTAACAGATATGTGTATTTGGGAGACATTTTTCGTACTTTTCTGTAACCCCTGGCCATGCGGTCCTGCTGACCCACCGGTGCGATTCGTTACCCCCTGAGGAACGAGGCGTCAGACTTCGCTCGAGTCTCCCGTGGCAACCGAACGCTGGGATTTGACTGGACGGCGGCAGGGTGATTAAGTCGGGACTGGGACTGTTAGGGCTGTGACGCTCCGACACGTTTCTGCCAAGCCAGGAACCCGAGAAGCTTCCTCTGTTTAATTTGTCACAGTGCGTCTCAATCCAGCTTAATTACCTCTTTCGGCAAAGAAAACAGAGCTGCTGTCACAACCGAGAGTGGATATTCCACAGGCTTTGATATACTCTGTAGGTAAACAGTGTTTTAACAGATTAAAATATACTCTACCATATACCGTTTGTTTAGTGCTGAGCGTTTTGGTGTGCGTATAGTGTTTTTATACCGTTTGTTTAGTGCTGAGCGTTTTTGGTGTGCGTATAGTGTTTTTATACCGTTTGTTTAGTGCTGAGCGTTTTGGTGTGCGTATAGTGTTTTTATACCGTTTGTTTAGTGCTGAGCGTTTTTGGTGTGCGTATAGTGTTTTTATACCGTTTGTTTCGTGCTGAGCGTTTTGGTGTGCGTATAGTGTTTTTATACCGTTTGTTTAGTGCTGAGCGTTTTGGTGTGCGTATAGTGTTTTTATACCGTTTGTTTAGTGCTGAGCGTTTTGGTGTGCGTATAGTGTTTTTATACCGTTTGTTTAGTGCTGAGCGTTTTGGTGTGCGTATAGTGTTTTTATACCGTTTGTTTAGTACTGAGCGTTTTGGTGTGCGTATTTGTTTGTTTGTTGGCAGGCAAAAAACACCAAAGACCTTTGGATAGTTTCAGGTCGAACTGCAACGAGAAAGTACTTAATTCACAAGAGACTGTCACTGTCGATTCGGGCATGCTAAAAAAAAGAAGAAATGCTAACAAATGCACGCTTGCCAATAACAGAACTTAGCGTAAAACATTTTGTTACGCTGCTATGACAACTATCAGACTTTATTATTGATGCACGTTCTCCCTGTGCCCGGAAAGCTGGCAGGCATTGTCAATTATAAAACAGTGCTCTTGACCTTCAGAAAAAACAGCAGGGACGAGTCTTCCACGCAACGAGTTTTTCCCTGCAGATTGAGGTTTTTCGTGCAATTTAAGTAAACCACGTGACGGTACTCAAACCATTATTTCAGTCTTTTGTTTTTACTATGATGTCATACTCAAGAATGGCATTTTTATTTTTTGGGATAAAATTGCCTTGGGGATAGAAGACATTGTTGTTGTTCTCCTCAGTACATCTGATTGCATTCTGATTGTATTAACTGTGGGAGTGAGCTGAAAAAGTGCATCTGGAATGAGGCCGTGCAACCTTTTGACCGTCAGCCGCTGCTTGTGGAGACCCGAACCCCCCCCCCCCCCCCCAAACGGAAACGCCGTAGCCACTTCCTGTCTCTGGCGCTCCCGCTTCCTGCCTTCCGGCCGCCTTCTTTCGCCAAAATTTTCTGTCTGGTGAAGCTATTTATGCACACCCTGTGACATCAGTGATTATGCACCTGCCCAGCCCCCCACCCCAATTGCTTTGCATTTATCAGTCAAGTCACCCGCCCCCAAGCGCAGGATGAAGCTATAATTAATATTTACTATGACAATAAGTCTTGGGCTAATTAATTAGCCGCGCCCGCGTTATCAGCGGTGTGTCGGAACAGCTCTGACACCGAAGGGTGAAGTGATGCGTCATGTCCGCGTATCCATTGGAGACAGAAAGCTTTGATCGCCGACTCGCCCTACGCCGAGGCCGCGCTCCAATTAAATGCGTTGAGTTAATTCATTTTATTTTATTTTTGCGTGGCACCGCCCAAGAGGCCCGTCCCACGTGAGATTACATGATGCCAGTTCGTGATAACAAATTAAGACACAGACTTCCTGGTGATGTAGCATAACAGTACAAACTTAACAGCTACCATAGGGGCCCCACAGCTACCTATACATCAAGTGCTCTTTTACTGTCGGTGCTCTATCTAGAAAATCAGCAAAGACAGATTTTGTCCTTCTCACCCAGTCTTCTCATAATTGCAGAGTCTGCCATGGAAAATCAATTTTATTTTTATTTTTATCTCAGATTGTAATACAGCGGGCAACACAATTCATTTCCAGTTTAAGTAAACCCACATAAAAGCGACAAAGCCTATCCTGCTCTTCAGGGCCGAAATAGAGTCCAGTTTCCACGGGAAGAGGCAATATTCCGGACCCGATCTCGGCACACAAGGGTGTCCCCCTATTTGCCAGATTATATTACGCGTAACTGTCAGTCGTGGACTAATTTTTAATCAGTCTATATGTCCCGAATTTTGGCTTGCTCCATATTTCACTGGCCCGTTTTTCTTTAAACTGCTGAAAAAAACTGCATCTTTAATCCTGCTAATGTTAGCATTTTCTTTTTGCGTGTATGTTTCTTCACACCCTGCTCTTTGAAATAAAATGTGAAAATTACTCTACGCAGAGGCTACACTCTACTAGTGACTCCATGCGGAAGTTACATTGTAATACGGTTTCTCTATGCTGGAGGTGCACTAAAGAGCCGATCCATTTCAGGATTTTGTTCCAGCTTCTGCTTTTAATTATTTAATTAGCTCAATCGTGATCTCGATCTGACATTTTGTGTAAGCACCCGCCACAGCTGCAGACTGAAGCTGTATCCCGGAGATTTTACAGCGCTCGAGTGAACCAGTGTGGTTTATAGGGCTGTCAGAAAAATAAAACGGGGGTGATTGGTTGTAACAAAAACCAGCACCGGCTCTCCAGGACCGGCTTTGTGCACCTCTGCGGTACACAGAGCTCACAGTCTGTTGGAAATTCACTACATTTATGGAGCTGCCAACTAAAATTTCTCGGCCCTGATGTTACTGTCCGCTGCTCTGATGTTATTTCAGTCCATTCCGGTATTATTTCATGTTTAAGTTTCGGAGAATTGCAGTTACTCTAAATTTCAGTTTCTGTCCACTAGAATGACTCCATACTGTCAACTAAGCTTGCTCTGAATTCCGGTGCTTCGGTTCCAGTGAGCGGTGAACTATATTTTTTTTCCTCTGCCCTTGGCGATCTGCTGGAGTTACTGTTCAGAAAAAATACGCTTCCCCACCTTTTCATCGATGCAATACAGTTTAGTTTTTGCCAAAGTCCTTCTTCACTGAAATTGGCCTCTATCATAGTTATTATTAACACGAGCTAGTCCCCGTTCAATGTACATGTTGTCGAGAATAGCCCTCGCACCTGGAGTCCTGGTGTAAAGAAAAGACTGTGCAAACAAAGAGGGTTGCCATAATTTTTGCACACCACCACCCTGACCCCCCACCCCAACTCCCCACGTAGGAGGTCGACTTTATTTTGATATAATCCTTGAGCCTTGAATTTCCATGTGACCCCCCTCGTGCCCCAGGTTGCAAGTTGAAGCCTTCCCCTCCCCACCTCACACTACAAAGCCCCCCCCCCCCCAACCAGGCTCACCCCCCAAACCCCCCCCAAAAGTGACACAGCAAGCATACTAGTGACAACAACAAAAAAGAGAGAGATACATGGGAAGAGGAAGGTAATAATAATAACAACAATAATAATAACTACGAGAATAACAATATTAGCAGCGGTAATTAATAATAACAACAACAATAGCAAAATGAGAAGAGAAAAAAAGGAGAAAAATAGAAGCAAAACAAACCCACTCTCCTTCTCCAGTTTCCTTTCTCACTCCCATCATTACTACACTGAGGCTGCAAGCCACTGTTAGCCATTTAATTGCATAAATTATATCACAACTGGAACTTTAGAGTTCAACTTATCTTCGGTAACGAAATCCTGAAATTTTTTTGCAAACATTTCACTGTAAAAATCTAGCTTTTTTTTACAGTGTATAATTTAACATGGCCACACAGTAAAACCCCAGACTGCTCTCCGGTTCATTATCTTGTGATCTTCCATTAATTCTTCTTCTCGTCCTTCTTAATTTTCCTGCTGATTACATTCTCACAGAACCACCAGTCCCCCAATTAGCAATTCTCCCTGGTGGTCTTTCTTGGCTAGATCGCCTGAGTTCTCCTATTTCAGTCAATAACAGCATCTGTTCGTTGTCGCCAATTGCAGGATGCACGGGTCAGACCTACTGTTTTGGATCTTACTTCCAAGTATCCAACAAATAAACAGGGCTGCCAACTGGGTGACAAAAGGTGTGTGTGTGTGTGTGTGTGTGTGTGTGTGTGTGTGTGTGTGTTTCAACGCAGCCTCAATGTTTTGCCAATCCTGCTTGCTTGACTAGCCTCTAACAGAACACATATGAGTCCAGGAAAGACCATATGTACTCTGTAAGAGTTGATTTAACACTGAACGTGTTTTTAAGTTCACTTCCAAGTTATTTGAACAGGTGTTAAGAAACATGGGGTTGCGTTTTTGGAACAGCCGCCGACTCATTCGTTTCTGTGAAACATGTAAATATCAGTAAGTTGGCTGGCGCACAGATTTTAGCAAGGAGATGTTTGCAGATACATCCAGGGAATATGCTTTATAAATGCAGTACTTTTTTCGTTTTTTAAAGATTATTATTTGTTTTCACCCCAAACGTGTTTTTGTTGAGGCAAAACACAGAGGAGCTTCAGTGGGCAGTAACTTAACTAGACTGCGCTTTTTCAAACCAAACAGAGCGCGAGTGTCATCCCGGACGTTGGCAGGCTGTCGTCTTTCATTTTTTCAGTCACGTTTTTGACCTTTTGCAGCCGGGGAGCATTTCATGGCATTTCCCGCTGTTGTGCCGAAATTGTTTCCCTGACCCTCCGCGTCTGGAGACTGGAGCCGCTCTCATCGTAAGACCCGTGAAGAAATAATCTTCCCCGAATTCAAAACTGATAGTTATCTTGCGTAGCGTCCGCCAAACCCCCCCCCCCGTCGCGCCCGCATTGAAATGCATTGCTATCGGAGCGGGCGTCGCGCAAACACGCGTGAACGCCAGCGTTATCATATGAAAAGGGCGCAATGGTCACCGTTTCAATTTTCTTTGTTTTGCCGGCGCACAATTGCAAAGGTGTCCGTGTGATGCGAGGCGTTTTCTTGTGTGCTATTTTAGATTTATACAGCTTCACATATTCCATCTGCTCCAGACTTCCCTCCCAGGGATCTCTCTCTCTCTCTCTCCCCCCCCCCCCCCCCTCTCCCTCTCTCACCCTCTCTCACCCTCTCCCTCTGATTCAATCCAGTTTTATTATTGTTGTGATTTACTTGAATGTACTGACAGAATTGATTGATCGCGCGTTCAAAAAATCTACATGCAAGTTAAAAGAAATACAAATAAATTCACACTGCAGGGGCACTAAATTACTTTGTACACATTCATGCGGAAATATATGAATCTCTCCCTCCCTCTCTCGCTCACACACACACACACACACACACACATACACTTGTTTATCCCACTTGTCTTTCCTACATTCCCTCTCTCTCCATCACTGTCTCTTTCTGGTGAAGCTGCAGAAATTAAATTTAGGGGGCAGCAGGATTGTGTGGACAGAGAGAGCCGCGGGACCGCCCTAATATACAGACAAACGCGATTTCTCGAATTCCACGTAGGCGTTTATTATCATTGCTTTTGTCTGGTATCATAGTTACCTAGCGAGCCATATTACGGTATTTTACCGCCAGAGGTGTAGCAAGCCGAGGGCGGCGGGAAAGGGCGCTAAGCCGCTAAGCCGTTCACGCGCGTTCCGAGCCGGGAGGACGCGCTTCCCGCGCGCGGCGCGGGCAAAAAACGCACGTGCAAAGAAATTGCAATGTAATGTAATCTCCCAGATTTGAACCACTCTGCCTGAAGAAGCATGACTAGACAGGGTTCCTCTATGGAGTTACTATGGAGAGGAGTCTTTTGCTACCCTTTCTTCTGTGAGTGTCTTACTGTCTCCGTTCTCCATGTACGCCCCTAGCTGCATTAAGCCCAGGTTATCGGGGTCATTGAATGGCCTGCTGGTTGTTAGTCTGCCTCATAGTCTGGTCGGTAGTCTTTCTGCCTGTGGGCGTTCTCGAACTCGTGCTTTGTCTCTCCTTATTGGAAACATTTCCTTTGATGTTATTGTGTTTATTTTATGTTAAGGGTGTGCTGAGAGGGTTTTTATGTTGCACTAGTTGCATATACAGCTGCAAGGCCTCCCCTCAACTGCCAGTTTGCTCCTGTCTCTGAATTTAGAAATGCTTTCTAAGAACGGTCCTTCATGAGAACACTATAACTCTCTCTTAAGCAAGACCTATAGCTCCTTCATAAGCCCTGCACAGACATTCATAAACACTGATGTCAATAACTGCCAGTTAGTATACGGTGCTTGTTGCTTTGGATATCAAGTTAGTGCCACTTCCTACACCACTGGTGACGGAACACACCATATGCCCATGTGGTGTGGGGATGGCTGGTTTAAGCAGCCACACCTGCCCTGGGTCAAGCTAATTAGACCTGGCCAATTGGATAATTGGTTAAGAATGAGATAATTGGCCAGGCTAATTGGGCCCAGGAACAGGAGTGGCTGCACCTGTGCGTAGTGAGGTAATCACTGCCATCCCCACCCACACGAGAGAGCCTCTCTGTCATGACGGTGTTTTACATCTGCTCACTTTGGCTGTAACATCTTGCCAAACCCTTGTGAATAAATCTGGACTGTTGGAACATCGTCTCCCTGTGTCTCTGTGCTGGAGGGCCCCTAAGAAAGCCACTTCGGTGGCCTGTGGCCAGGCGTGTTTGCCACAGCCCATTTGCCATTACCGACACAGGCATTTATGAATGCCAATGTAGAGCTTATGAAGGTGCCTATTAAGGTTTATGAAGGGGTTATGTCTCTACTGTCACTAGAAAATGTTGCGCTGAATCGAAATTTAACATGTCATTCACCGCACTCTCGATATTGCCTGACTGCGCGAGAAATCGATTATAGATGGCGTTTGTTCAAACTCATTTCGGATGTCTTCGTTGTTTACTCAACATCGCTCCTGCGTGATGAAACTCGAGCCCTTAAACTACTTTTCGGCGCGGGGGGGGGAAAAAAAAGGTCCCGGCGGCGAGGGGAGCTCTTCCTCGTCCGTCACCGTAACGCGGACGGGAATCGCGGCGCGATGCGACGGACGTTCCCGAACCGCGTTAAGGGGGACGCGAAGGGGAGATGAAATATGAACACAATCGCCTCGCCTTAATGAAAATTAATATCCACACACCGGGGGGGGGGGGGCTTCGGTCGCCTTGTTAAAATGAAAAATGGGATCTCGCCCAAACTTTCGCGTCGCCAGGAAGTGCACCGTCCGCGGCGTGAGCAAATGGACGCCGTTGGGCAGGGGCAGCCTGGGCTTCCGTGCCCGCGAGCGCTCCCGTGCGCGAAATTTTCATTTGTGTTTTTCCGGCGCAAAACGGCCTCAGCTCGTAGCTGGATGTCAGAGGACGGTACCGCGAGCAAGGCACTGCCAGATGTGGTGAGCGACCCTTCCTGCGGACGAATGACCCTTCATAATGGCCACATGATGCATTCAAAGGCACAAGACGCACATTTGTTAATGCTTACGTCAGTGACGGCTAAAAAATGTGCGTTATGTAAACCGTGCAGGAAGTGGCATTACCACTTCCTGCCGGGTAACGCAGATGAGGCCTTTAACAGAGTCCTCACCTCGGTGCATTCGTTGTTCGTTTTCCTTCCCGGTAACGGTGTGTTCTCGCACCGCTCAAGTTCTGATTGGCCGAGGTGCGTCGGTTCGCCGCGAGCAGTTTTGGGCCGAGCTTTGTTTGTGATGTCACGGCCCCGTACTCGCCCCCCCCCCCCCCCCCCCGTCTCATGTTCTGGAACCCGAGCGAACTGGTGCAGACCGCATTCTGGCCGGCAGAAAAACAAAACGCAGTTACTTCTCTCAGTCGAGGTCATCTTCTACACAAGAACCGCGGCGGTGTTGTTACATGCTGGTTCGGTAAAAGCTTTCAAATTAGCCGCGTTTGGAGGGAAAGCGTCCTCAGCTTCAGGGGGAAAAAAGTGAACACGACGACTGGCAGCAGCGTAGCACAGTGGGTAAGGGGCTGGGCTTGTGACCGAAAGGTCGCAGGTTCGATTCCCGGGTAGGACACTGCCGTTGTACCCTCGAGCAAGGTACTTAACCGGAATTGTTTCAGTATATATCCAGCTGTATAAATTGATACAATGTAAAATGCTATGTAAAAGTTGTGTAAGTCGCTCTGGATAAGAGCGTCTGCTAGATGCCTGTAATGTAATGTAAAATGTAACGATGAGCAGGAAAACAGCCTAAATCAGTGGTAACCAACCCTGTTCCTGGAGGTATACCGTCCTGTAGGTTTTTATTTCAACACTAATTTGGCACACCTGACTCTATGAATCAGGTGTGGAACAGGGTTGGTTACCACTGGCCTAAATGCGTTGTATGATTCGGAGGTTCGCGGGGTCCTGGGACAATCATTGCACGGCTTGACCCCAGTGCATGCTGGGATTTGTTACAGCCAACCTCTTGAGAAGTGAGTTCTATTAAAATGTGTGTTTAAGTTCTTCCACGATTAAGTTCTTCCATTTTATACACAATATAGGATGGGAAGTTTTCTTTTAACATCTTTTAACTCTTCGCAAACCGCAAGTGGTTCAGTTTCAGTGACCAGCTGTCCACAGTGCCTTTAATTAGGGCCCCATTCACCTGCCAGTTTCTCATTTAATCAATTATAAACAATGACCACTTTCTACATGGATCATTTGATCTGTAGCATATTACAATAATGCTATGACACTGTGCGTACCAAATCTGAACACCAGGGGTCACTGTTGAGCCAAGCCCTGCTCGATTGACAAAGATCCACAGAGAGGGGGGGAAGAAAACGCTTTTAAGTATCTGGGTCATCCGAACAAAACATTTCGGCAAAGGAAATATTGATTCAGTATAGGGCGACCGAGAAGCGCGCGGTACAGCGGGAATTAGGACCACACGTGGTCGGTGGGAACGCACTGCCCTGGTGTCGCTTCAGGACACCAGGGTTAAATGGACAATTTCTTTTTTTTGACCCAGCTGAATTGGTTGGCAAGCTGTTCAGCAATTTGCCTAAGGATTCATTGAACCACATATTCAGTAATCATCTTGTCACAACAAATGTCCATTCGGGCCATTTTGTGAACTAGATGCTGCAGTGCATTTCAGACCATTTGAATAGTTACTTGTTGCTTTGTGCGCACAAATATATGTTTATATGTTCATATATGATATAATAGTGTTATTGTCAATCATAATAATAATCATACTCTTAACTGTAATGATGATGTTATTAACATCCACATCAACAACCACAATAATAATAATATTGAATGCAATTAAAAACTTAGCTTATTATTACCTGGACATGTAACATCAATATTATTAGAAGGCTACAAGCAATACCTGTCAACTCTTGACAGAGCAAACGTCGCTGTTCCTAAGTAACCACTGCCAAAACGGCGACGTCACGTTGCCACGGCAACGCAGAGAAAGCGGTTTAACTTTCAGCCGAGGACACCGCCGTTAGAGACCGCACCAAACGGGGTTTAATGTGTGCGCGCGCCGCGGACGGCGAACGTGCAAACTTCCGAGGAGCCGAAATCAAGTCCGCGTTTTAAAACGCATCGGACTGGGATTCTCTCCGGGTATTAAAATTCTCAGAAACTCGGGAGAAACTTTGGCAGCGTTTTCGCCGCGGGCTGAGCACGTCGGGCTCTCAGAAAGGCTCAAAGTGACCTGTCGGCGTGCTCTGACGGACGTCAATTATGCAACAGGCTCATTTGGCTCCGACAGTTTCTCAGAAGAGTGTCCTCGCAAAAGAAAACTGCAGAAAAATTAATTTCTTTCTCGTCATCTCCTAAAAAATAAAAGTCATCCTTTTTTTTTTAAATTTTTCATGATGCGCATGGAGTCGAGAGTGCGCACTGAATCGTAGATGTGGACGAAAAATTATTAATCTGGCTGAGAACGTTCTGAAAGGTCTCACTACCTTGTCTCTGAAACTAGAAGGTCAGACTTTCAGAAATAAATATGGCTGACTGTCTGGGATGAGCACTGTGATTGGCCACCCGAGGGATGTGCCAGCTTTGGCACTGGCCAGATTATCAGTTTGCGGAAACAATACACTTATTGCACAGCATGCGAAAAACCCACCTTTGTAACCTCAATTTAACTCCCTGCCTTTATTACCTCTGTATCACTGAGCATGTGCACAAACTTCCTTTGTAACCTCAGTATCACTGAGCATGTGCACAGACTTCCTTTGTAACCTCAGTATCACTGAGCATGTGCACAAACTACCTCTATAACCTCTGTCCGGTTGAGCTGTTTGTGTTTCGGGCTGACTCTAAATTGAAGCCCGCCCCAACGAGCGCGGCGTCAGCGCATTGCACGTTCACTCCCGAGCGTTTTTAATGACGGACGCGCCGTCCCCCCCAGCAGTGGGAGCGTCGGGAGCGCGGAACGGGACGGAAGATCGTCCGTGGGAGTCCGGAAAGACCGGCTCCCCACCTCCGCGTTCTCTTCCCGCCAGTCTGCGGCCGTCCGTCGCCTCTGACTTCAAATGGCTTTTTTTTCTCTCCTTTCGTCGAAGCTCAGCCGCGTCCTCGGTTCGCGCGATCGCGACGCGCGCGCGAAGCGTCGCCTCCGACCGTTCAAATCGCGCGTTCGCGACATTTCTTCATCCCTCCGCGAGCTCGTCGCGGGAAGGAAGACGTCGCTGCGTTCGGGGGGGGGGGTGCGGAGCGTACCTAGGCCCGAAACACGCCCTGCGTACACCCCAGTCCTCCGTGGCGCCAACGCGATCGGGCACCGCCGTCGCAAGATCACAGATATGAGATTATGCTGATGTCACAGTCGCTTCTGGTGATCGGAAGCCACGGAGTTCTAGAACACTGATTTAGAATTTTGGAAAAAAAAAAACTTACTCTCCAAAGAGTTGATGCTGAGCTTTGAATTTTAACTTGAGCAGCCATTTCCCCTCCGTTGTACAGTGAGACTGTAGACCTCACCTCGTTAAGGATAATCACCTGGCGCGTCAGTAAGTGCATGATTTAATTTCGGGGGTTCTCGGCTGCAGAAATCCAGGAGTGTGCGAGTTCGTATTTTGACAGCCATTTAAATCTTTTGAACCACATCAGGCTGCTCGTTTGTTTTTAATAAGGCGCTGTCGATTCGGCTCTATTTTTTTTTTTTTTACTTTGATCCGCGCAGCGCTTCTGCGTGCGCGGATTCCCTTTGATCCAAGGTCGCCCGCCCCTATCTCTCTCTTTCTCTCTCTCTCTCTCTCTCTTTTTTACGGAAGAGAGAAATTTCTCCTGCCGCGCTCTCCCCCCCCCCCCCCCCCGGAAATCTTGTCTTGTCTCGGGGTCGAGTCCCCCCCCCCGTGTGATTAATAACACACGAACCCCGCTGGGGTGTCGGGGGGTTCGGCGGGTCCCTGTCAATCAGCGCGTTTCAGCGCCCCTGAAGCGGCGAGTCTCGACCCCTGCGTGCGCTGGTTTTCGTTCCGCCTGCATTGCCCCCCACCCCCACCCCCCCAGAACTGTAACAGCCGGTTTATAAATTGTTCTTTAATTACGAACTTGTCGTGTCTACGAGAGGAGGGTTCACCCTCATAAGGGCACACTATATCTGAAACAGTTCTGATTTCTGCAGCGTGACTGAACCACAAGGGGGCGTTTTGCTGGCGTGCGGGCATCCGTCCCGCTCTCATTCTTTTGCCCCGCGCCCGGCCGCGCTGGTCGGATGCACGCGCGCCGCGTTTTTTTTTTTTCCAGCGTCGTCGTGTCGGCCAGCCTCGTCGAAGCTGTCGCGGTGCATTGTGGGAGCTTCCTCGCGCCGCGGTCCCAGGCCGCCGTCCCCGGGGGGGGGCATCCGAGGGGGGTTTCGCGAGCCTCCGTCAAAACGCTCGCGAAAGTCGGCCGGCTAATTCCTTAACGCCTCTCGGCGACATCCTCCATTTTGTCCAATTACTCGCCAAATCATTACACGGACAGGCATAACTCTAGAATTTTCTATTCACCCTGAAGAAATAATAGCTCTCTGTTCAAAGTGGTCTTTTTTAAAAATTTTTACTTTGTGCACACAAATTTCTGCCAAACACAAGGGGGTGCGGCTTTATCCTGGCTCGGAACGCAAACGGCATATTTTCTGACCTTGCCGTTTGCTCTGGAGGAAGACATCTTGCTTGCGTTCGGGCATTTATCCGGTGTACGTAATCAGGCGGGGCAGAGACGAGGCTTAGTCATCAGCATCACAACTGATAGCGGCAGTCGGTACGTAAACCCGCAACACAAAATTAAATGTCATGCTCGACGCTGGAGAGAGATTGAGACGCAGTGCTTTGAACCCATGAAGCCCGACGGCCATGAAATTAGACGCCGGCGTCCAGAAACGACATCGTCTCAAACGATTGCTTTTTTCTGTCATCGATTCAAGGTGGACTGCTGTATCCCATATACCACTGTAAAACGTAGACCCTTTGCAACTTCGATGCAAAAAAAAAAAAAACCTTGTCTCGATCGGTAAAACCACTAGAGGTAGTAACAAAAGAAGTAACGAGACAACCCCCTTCCACAAAGGAAGGCTGAAATTCACAGCCCAGGTCGGTGATTATGGTATTCTATAATCCAGTAACTGTCCGCAACCAATCAAACAACTGGCAGTGCTACAGTAATGGACATTACATCATCAAAATCTCCATGTGAGCCATAAGCAATCAATCGACCCTTTGTACACCGAGACGGCGCAAGAACAGGCCATGGCTCCCACGATGGGGGAAAACAATCTGTTGCGCTCCACAGAGTTAGCGTTAGCAGTCAGAAGATTTACGAGATTATAAAATGCAGAAAAGTTGTTGTGTGGCGGGCTGTAGAAATAACAGAGCCGAGAACCCCGATCTTAAGTTTAATGTCCTCCCGTGCAAAAAAAGACAAAAGAGGAGAAAAAAAGTGGATTCGGGCCATTAAATGTGAGAGGGCAGGAGGATAACTCTGGGGTCCTGAATCCAGGCACATCTATATGTGTAGTGAGTTAGCCATTTTGTCACCACTAAGTACACTACATGGCCGAAAGTATGTGGACACCTGACATCCAACATATCATCGAAAATGATGGGCATTAATATGGAGTTGCTCCACCCTTTATAACAACCTCCACTCTTCTGGGAAGGCTTTAGACTAGATGTTGGAGCATTGTTGCAGAGATTTGCTTCCATTCAGCCAGAAGAGCATTAGTGAGGTCGGGCGCTGATATGGTGATTAGGCCTGGCTCGCAGTTGGCTTTCCAACTGATCCCAAAGGTGTTGGATGAGGTTGAGGTAGGGCTCTGTGCAGGCCAGTCAAGTTCTTCCACGTTGTTCTCAACAAAACCATTTCTATACTGATCTCGCTGCAGGGGCATTGTCATGTTGAAACTGGAAAGGGCCTTCTCCAAACTGTTGCCACAAAGTTGGAAGCACAGAATCATCTAAAATGTCATTGTATTAAGATTTGCCTTCACTGGACCTAAGGGGCCTAGCCCAAACCATGAAAAACAGGCCCAGACCAAGGGGTGTCCAGATATTTTTGGTCATATAGTGTACTTATAACTTTCATTAGCTGATCCAGAGTCTGTGTCAGACATGGTAATCTTTATGTTTGTTTATTTTAGAATGTGATGTGACGTAACTACAAATCAACGTTACATATCACATCACATCACATCCAAAAGACTTCAAGGAGTCATTACTTGCAAAGGCTATGCGACAAAGTACTAAACATGACTACTTTCATTTACATAACATTAAGATGTTATCGTGCCCTGAAACGAGGTGACTGTATAAAAAGTGCTGCAATTTGTTCAAGTGCACTTTAACCACAAGTGAATTATTTGATTCGAAATTGTGGAGTACAGAGCCAAATCAAAGAGAAATATGTAGCGATAAAGATACATCACCGCAATAGTGATAAAGCACACTATTATAGTAAATGATTTTTTGATTTGAGGCTGGTCACCTTGTGGTAAGTAGGCTTGCGTACCTGTATTGCCAGTCGGAGGAAACTCCTGGCAGGTTTTTTACCGTACTAGGCAGGTCTAAGGCTGGAGGTCAGACTGAGGATAGCCCTATCGACTGCATTATTGTAGAGAGCACTGCCTGCTCACGTGCGTTTGCTTGTGTGTGTGTGTGTGTGTTTTCTGAAATCGCGCCGCGGCCCGTTTCCTGTTCGCCGGCTGCGCGGATCGCGCCGCAGGGTCGGATTCTCTCCCCGCTCGGAGAAGCCCCGCGAGTGAGATAAGGGCGGGTCGGCTCAGGACCCGCGAGGCCCCCCCCCCCGCCACCTGTTTCCCTGGCGATACACATTCGCCCCCCCCCCCCCCCCCGGCGATCTGGGGACTCACGCGGCGTTAACGCGCGCACTCCCAGAAATAAAAGGTACAGTGGAGGTACGCTTTTGTTCTTCAGGGAACACATTTGCCAAATGTACCCTGAAAGTACAATAATGTTCTATTTTGGTACTAATGAGTGCCTATTACAAGCACAAAAAAGGTACAAATTAATTACGTATCGCTAGCTAGAGGTCCAATTTTATGTACTAATAGGGTTCCACCCCAGTGAGGAGCATCTGTACGCATTTTGTAGGCACTTTTTATTGCACCTTTTTTTCTGAGAAACGTGGAAAACACACTCTCAGAAGTAAAGGTTTCAAAAGGGTCCTCTGTGTCTGCATAGAGGAACCCTGTCAAGTTTCAGCATTCTTTGTCTGGCAAAATGGTTCGGTTAGGAAGCTTTCACACTTTTCGCACCTACCATAGAAAGTTCCGTAAAGAACCAAAGAGGTTTCCCCTATGAAGGCAAGCCAATGAACCCTTATTTTCCTGAGAGCGTGTGCAAGTTTGTGTTTAGAAGTCCCTCGGTCACGCTGACTTCGCTTAAAGCGTTTCCAGTCCTGCTCCCCATGTGACCTGAGCCCCCTGTGAGTGCCCAATCAGCACCGCCTGCCCCCCCCCCCCCCCCCCCCCCGCCCCCCCTGTGAAATCCTCCCCCGATCCAAAAACACTTATCTCAGGGAATTCTTCTCCTAGTTAAAACACTTGACTCAGGGAGTTCTTTCCCCTAGCCAAAACAGTCCTCTTAAACGAATTCCTGCCTTTGTTGCAACACTCCCCTCTGTGATGTCATCGGGGTTCCTCCCAGGTCCTGAACACGGAGCTCCCCCGCAGGATTTGCGGGTGCGAGGGCCAGTTCTGCGGACAGCGCGTTTCTGATTTAGCGTTAGCCTCCATTCCCTCCTGGAGCACTGGCCCGGCAAACAGCGCAATCCCATAATCCCCCTCCTCCCCCCCCGCTCCACCTTGGGTTATCGTTCCCTGGATTAAACACAATCCAATTCCCTGTCTTATCTGCTTTCAGGTTCGCGCGGGGGATATCCGACCGTAATCTCAGTTATTTCATTACAGTTAATCCAGGCGTCGTTTTATTCGACGCCAGGCTCACCGCGTTGAAGCCAGCCAGCTCGCAGCAAATCAGAGGAGAGCCAGTCGTCTCAATCTCAAATCACCTGTCAGTTGCTCTCTGGGCATGATACGCAGTGCACATAACCACGCGTTTGTGTTTCCTTCCACCTTGTTGCTGCTGATGGGAGTATCTTCACCTGCAAGAGAGTGGAGAGCTATCACGTTTTATTTATTCATTCGCTCTTATGCAGCCACTCTTGCTGGTTACCTCCTTGATGTCAATGCGAGGTAGCAAGCTGTTTGGCATAGCCTGTCTGAGGCTTAAGCCCTGCAACCCGTCATCAGGACAGGAACTATAACGGACGCTAGTGGGGTGGTCTCTATCAGTGTGTCCTGGAACATAAATGTGTAGGTGCGTTAAATCTGCGTTGTGGATTCAAAGTTATGTATCTGCTTCCATTTTGAGTTGGCGCACAATTTCAGAAAGAGATGGCTGTTTAAAAAAAAAAAAATTAATAAACCCAAAGTGCTTTTGAGTGAGTCGATCAAAGACCGTACACCAATCAAACTAAGGGCTGGGACCGGGCTGGAACCCGGCCCCCACCAAGAGTAAAACGGCATTTACAATGCGGGGGAAACAAAAACGGCCTAAATTATGCATGCATCGATTTCCTCGTGCCCTGACAATGGGACCGTGGGAAACATTAATGAGTGTCTCATTCCCTGTGTGTGTGTGTGTGTGCGCGCGAGAGAGAGAGGCTATAATGCGCTTGTAGTCTCCTACGCGAGGGTAGCTGCTTTAATGCTGTCATTCTCGAGATATCTTTTTAACGTCTAATATCTGACTTGTTTAATAATGAACGACCGGTCGCCGCTGGGCGGAACCGCGTTTCCATTAATAAGTAATAACAACAAAAAGGCTCTCTTCGAGCTCCCGTCAGTTTATGTTGCGAGAATCGCGTTTATTGCCTGCTTATATATTTTAATTGCCCATTAATTCCACAGACAAATTATACATAATAAAAAACGGAGGTTGTGTCGGCTTTAGACCCTGAGTAGCCTAATTAAATTTCACCTTGCAATTCGCACATTCGTCGCAGACTTGACAGCACAGTAATCTTTCGCCACTATTCTTGCACATTAAATTTCCTTCGTTTTCCCTACGCCGAAGGCTGACAAAAACTGCCCGACGAGGCAGTTCATCATGGTATTGACATTATTTTACGTGCGCCGTGGAAGTCACGTGCACGGATTCACTCCGGAGTCCTTGCTTTGCTCGGTTGACAAGCCACGGTTGAAATACTCCCACCTCGTCTTTCCTCCGTTTTCGCCACTTCGGCGGTGGGATTCTAAAAGCCCTTCTGCCTTTTCTCTCCTCCTCCAGACATCACATCCGGGTCACTTTCCTGCAACTGCGAGTAAAAGCAGCTCCTCCACAGTGAAACGCCAGCGCCAGGCAGCTGTGGAAGAGAGCCGATATGGATACCGCTGGCGTTCACCGTGATTGAAAATCCCAAGCGTCTCCTGTTGGCTGAGACCAGCAGCGCGCGACACCTGAGAACTTGACGCGCGGCGCCTCCTCATGTAACGCTCGTTATATTTAGCGATGTCCAAGACTCTGAAGAAGAAAAACCACTGGACCAACAAAGTCCACGAGACTGTCCTCAGCAAGAACGCAGAATGCGAGTTGGGGTTCGAGCTGAAAGGGGGCGCCGAACACGGGCAGTTCCCGCACCTCGGGGAGGTGAAGCAGGGCAAGGTGGCCTGCCAGAGCGGCAAGCTGTTACAAGACGAGCTCCTGCTGGAGGTTAATGACACGCCGGTGGCCGGACTTACCATTAGGGATGTGTTAGCTGTCATCAAGCACAGCAAGGACCCCGTCCGACTTAAGTGTGTCAAACAAGGTGAGATACTCTGACAACTCAAAATGCTGGTTTGCTTATCTGTTAATTAATGTGCGCGTGACCTCGCCTTACACCCGTGTGGTCCGGTGCTGTCGATTGTCACTATAATGACACTTCCAGTCTTTACAGCCATTGTTTAATGGGGAAAGGTGTCCTAAGTTGACAGTGCGTATAAATCATACAGCCCATACAGGCTAGCATAAACTTTGCCTGCTTTGTCTTTTCTTGATATTTTACTTCATGGGAAGGGCAACAAACTTGAATTCGTTGTTAAAACCTCGAAGTTGTTAGCGGATTGTTGCCAAGTAGCGGAATCCATGCAACCACTAAAGTGGGTGTGTTCCCTAAGATAGTGCTAAGATAGCGTGCAGTCGGCTGCTTTTTGAGTTTTTAAGCGTTTCAGGTTTCTTATCATTTTCGCAAATCATGCTCGCGACACAAGTTTTGTTTTCCCTATTTTGGAATGTAGGATATGGGATTCATGCCCTTGGCTTTTATGAAAAGGAGTCGTAACCTGCTACTGTTACCTCGCAAGCGAGCGAGTTTCAACAGGGCTGCACGTGCGGGTTTGGCATTTATCTTCACTTGTTTATTTGTTTTCCTGCGTATTTTACACATACGCATACAAAGTAACGCATGTGTATTGTCTGTTTGCTAAATAAACGCCTAAAACCTGGAACATATTTACAAAAACCACGTTAATATCCAAATAACTTCCGATTTCTCCTGATGCTAGAATGTTGCACCGTACCTTTACCAGATTAAGCGTCGGCCCTGTATTTATGTCACATTTTTACATATAAGCAGTAAAAAAAGCTAAACGCAAATAATTTCAAGAGCACATTGGCGATGCTGGATTAACCTCGCTTGAGTTTTCAAGACGTGGAAATTAGTTATTGCAGCAGAAAGCGAAGAGTTACTGTTGACTTGAGAACCGAGGAGGTGACCCACTTATGCCTTTGGTCTAATAGATGCTTGTTGGTATTGATACGACCACTCGTTATTTTATTTACAGTATTGGCATGAAGCCTTTTCCTTTTTTCAGCTTCTGTCATGCAAACTCGATTTCTGCCAAGAGCAAACTGTCATTTCTGCGTCTTAACATTAGAAATTGGTTGCAAGGTAAATGAGTCACCAGACTGCGTATGGCTGAATGTGAAAGATTTTGGTCTGCGGGAAAATCTGACATGACTCTCAAATGAATATTGAAAAAATTGAATTGTTGGACGCCTTTGTGGCTTGATAGTTGCGCAGATAGATGGCAGAGTTATTGGTCAGTTATTGGCCTTGCATTGACTGTGTTCTTTAACGGTGTTAACAGTTAGGCTATCAGCTAGAGGCAGGTGGGCCTAAGCAAATAAATCCCCACGAGGGGTTATGGGCAGGCGCCGACAATGACGCCTACTGTCACGTGGCCTACCTGAAATTTTGCATTGGAAAGGAGCTCCCTCCCACGCCCCTCCGTTTTTTTTTCCACAAATAAAGTTTTCTGAGGGTTGTGTAGAAGCAAACAAACAATTTCTTACTTCACATCTGGTTCCTGAAATTACCACATCTTCCTGTGACCCGGCAGAAAAAAAGTTCAAGTATTTTATTTATTTATGTATTTTTTTTTGCAGTAGTGTCCTCTATATACACGTGCCAGTGAAAATATTTTCAGTTTTTTTTTTATTGCAAGCCCTCTGTAATGTTGGTGGTTTCAGCTTAGTTGAATATATGGTTCTTGAGATTAACAGGCTCATGTCCCCTACAGGGGACAAAACTGAGGGAGATACGTTGTGGTCGATGAGCTGCCTTTGAAACCACATGCACCAAGCTTACTGTCGTAAAGGCTCACTGCGTGCTGGGGAAACCTATGAGTTACTCTGTGCTAGTCAGAAATATTATTGCCACAGATCATTTTCAGGAATTTGCATATCATGATTGCTTTCTGAGAGTGCAAAGTGTAAATCTAAGGTCTGTAAAATGAGCTGTATGGATTCCATAAGGATCATATTTTGCATTCTCTGTCAAAAAAGAGAGGAAACAAGTTGGATCTTCACATGCAGAATTACAGACTTCTCTCTCTCCGTCTCTGTTTCTCTCTCTTTCTCTTTCCTTCTCACTCTCTCTCTCGCTGCTGAAAATACTCATATCTCAGTACGAGGACTTGGATCAGGTAGTCAGTGTGTTGCCTATGACTTTGAAGAATCTTTGGCATGCCTGCTTATGTGAAATAAATAAGCATCTTATTAAAACGGCAACAATCCTCAGCAGTGACCTCACATCTTTAACCACAAGGCCCGAGGACCAGCGCTTACTCAACAGGTGGACTTGCAGCCTGAGGTCGCTCGATTGACCAGCAGGGGTCGCTGCCGCGCGATGCACGTCCTCAAAGTTAGTTGGGCCCTACCGTACTGAGTGGAGGAGTTAGGCTCATAATTGAGAGCTTGATAGGTGAGTCTCCTGTGAACATGGTGGTTGTGGGGCACATACATAAATGTGTTGGAGCTATGATCCCCCCCCCCCCCCCCCCACCTCCCAAACCACAGCTTTCCAGCTACGCTGCAATCAGAACCAGATGACGCATTTTCCCCGCTGGAAAAGTTAACTCACTTTTTAAAAATTCTTTTTTTTAGGTTGCAGCGAGTTGAGAAAAACGCTGCAGACGCGTCTTTGAGACGTTTTCCGGTGGCTCCCCCCGTTGCTGATGCAAGCTGGTCACTCGCCGCTGAAGCCCGATTAGCCCACTAGCACGTCGCTCCTGAAGCCCGATTAGCCCGCTAGCACGTCGCTCCTGAAGCCCGATTAGCCCGCTAGCACGTCGCTCCTGAAGCCCGATTAGCCCGCTAGCACGTCGCTCCTGAAGCCCGATTAGCCCGCTAGCACGTCACTCCTGAAGCCCGATTAGCCCGCTAGCACGTTGCTCCTGAAGCCCGATTAGCTCGCTAGCACGTTGCCATGTAAATGCATTACATCCGCAGTGCGCTCCCGTCCGCTGTGGTAAAACACTCTGCTGGCCTGTGCGGTTCCCTTGCCTTTTCCCTCTGAGCTGTTCTTATAAGTTTCTGCTGGAAACCTGCAGTAACAGAATGGCTGAAAATTCAGCATAGGCCCTGTGCTGTCTTTCTCCTCTCACGCGTAATGTAGGGGATAAAATAAAACTCTCCCAGTAAGTATTCTGTTCTTTTTTTTGTTTTGTTTGTTTTTTGTTTTCCAGCCCTATGTCTTTGTCAATTAAGGGTTTTGAAAACTTGTTCAAGTTATTCCATAGTTTATTTCCTCCTCTCTATTAAAAGTAGTTGGACTCGGTTCAGGTTATGGCAATTTGCCATACATTTTTGCTGTCTGTGTGCGCTCTGTTACCCACAGAGAGCTTAGTGTCAGCGAACCACACTCTGAGTGGTTCGGACCTCAGCGATTTCGCCTGTCAGTCGTTCATTTAAACCACTTAAAAACGTGACCTCTTGTAAAGGGATCGTTTCTACGGGAAGCGCGAGTCGCCGCGCCCCGCGGTGCATGATGGACTACCGGAGGACCTCCGAGCTTCGGCGAAAGACCCTTCGGAGGCGACGGCTGTTTCCTGCGTCGGCCTTTCCACTTCCTGCGCGCCAGACGCCGCCGTCCGGAGAGACCGGGCAACGCGCGAGGGTGAAACGCGGGTCATCCGGCACTCGTCCCGTCCACCCCGCCCCCCCCCCCAAATCGTTAATTTATCCCGAGGTGCTAAGTCCCTCGGGCGAAGGCCGCCGTTTCTTGACGGCTAGAATTTGTAGCTGCTGCGCGGTGAGAATCCCGCTGCTTCTATTGATTGTATCGGTCTGCCCCCCCCCCCCCCCCAAAACCCCCAACCCCCCCCCTTTCTCCCTCTCTCCCTTTATCTCTCTTCCAGCCCCTCTCCCTCCCTCTTCTCTGTTCCTCTCTCTCTCTCTCTCTTCCCTAATGTATGCTCTTTCTCTCTTTCTCACTTGCCCACTTCCACCCCCCCCCCGGTCTCCCTGTCTTTCTCTCCTCTCTCCTTTCTCCTCCCGTCCCGCACGCGCGGTGGAGCGTTCAGAGTTTGCTTCTCGTCTCTTGACGGAGGGCGCGTGTGTCCGAGGGGGATGGGGCAAGCTCTCGGGCTGCGGCCTCTGAGGCGTTTGAGTCCGCACATTTACTGTTTGTTCCCTCTCTCTCTCTCTCTCTCTCTCTCTCTCTCTGTCTCTCCCTCTCTCTCTCTCTCTCTGTCTCTCCCTCTCTCTCTCTCTCTCTCAGCCCGATTTTAGTTCAGTTTCTTCTACACGTCTTCCTTCTTCTTTGGTTTCCTTTTTCTGTCTGTCTTTCTCTCTCTATCCCTCCGTCTCTCTCTCTATCTCTGTCTGTCTCTCTCCCTCTCTGTCTCTCTATCCCTCTGTCTTTGTGTGTCTCCCTCTCCATCCCTCTGTCTCTCTCTCTATCTCTCTCTCTCTCTGTATATGTTGCTGACTGGTTGCCCCTGCTCTCTCGCTGGTAAATACTGAAGCAGTCGGTCAGCAGTCAGTGGGCCAGTTAACTGTGTCGCCAGCCTTCCTGCCATTGGGGGGTGGGAGTCTGTCTGCAAGCCAGCCCCCCCACCACCTCCATTCTGCTTCTGACGTATTCAGGGGACCCCTTCCGTGACCTCCGGGGGTGGGGGTGGGGGTGGGTGGGCTGCGTGGGGGGGGGGGGGGGGGGGGTGCGGAACGAAGTGCCCTCACTTCTCTGGCTCGGGTTCGAGGCCGAGTCAGAGGACCAGACCCCGAGAAAACGCATCTGCTTCGCCTCCGAAGGAAAGATTCGCCCCAAAGTCGTCAAGCGCGTATTTTCACCCGGTGCCGAAGAGCAGTGCGGAGCTGTGACATCGGTTCCCCCGCTCGACTTGCGAACGTTTGGACAAATTGCGTCTGATGGTGTGGACGGGAGGAACCCCCGCCTCCGTTATACGAAGTGCGCGCACATCGGTGTTAGCGCTGCCTTTACGCCATTACGTTTACTGTCACAGCATTGCTCTCAATAGAGCCGTCTGCGTGTTAGTATGATGCTCCTGCAGTTAAGATTGATGGAAGAGTGGTGTGTGTGTGAGAGAGACTTGAGTGGCGGCCTTACCCCTCTACTCTTCAGCCGGCTGACATTGAGTTGCAGTGGGCGTGTCTTATGGGTTTGCTTGTGCAGTAAATTGCCTCGCCCTCTCAGGTCATGTCCTTCATCCTCCTCCTCCTCCTCCCCCCCCCCCCCGACCTCCTCCCACGGTTCCTGGCGACCCAGGGACTGTTTGTCAATGTCTGTCATTTTCAGACCTGGTCATGACTGTTATGGTGTCCTGTCTCACACACACACACACACAGACACACACACAGACACACACACACACACACACACTGATATTACGGCTCAGCCTTTGTCCCCCTCAGCCTAGGCTCTCTCGCTGAAAGCCCAGCACTGCCAGCAGACAGATCCTCAATCAGGAAGCCTATATTTTAACAGTGCCATTACGACTTTCAACAAACTCATCAAAGACTCGAGGTCCGAGCCAACTAGCAAATTCATTATTTATTTTCGCGGTGTCCCTATCTCACCTCCGCTGAAGAGTCCACCCCCCCCCCCACTGGCTCCTGCTTAGGGCTCGTCCACCCGATGGATTCTGAACGTATTCGGAAAATCCGCGTCGCGGGTCTTTGTCGAGCGTCTTGCTTTTTTTTTTTTTTATTTTTTTAGATTGGCGTCTTTGCTCGTCGCTCTGGGACTGTCGTTACGCGCAAAGTCTGGCGCTACCGGTTGTTTCCATCAGAGGGGAATGCTCTTGCGTTTCTCGCTGTAGCGTAAGTCGCTGCGGGTAAGAGCGTCGGCTAAATTAGCGCAATAAGGGACGTGCGCTAAATGCCTGAATGTGAAATTGAAATGCGGTGCGAGGCAGGTAGAGGGGAACTTATTTGAATGGAGATGAGCTTGCGCTGGACTGCACGCGGGCGGGTAGACGGCTGTGATCAAGCTTCGGCTGACCCAACCCCGACGAGCCCCTTAGGAGCAGAACGGCACGTACGAAAATGTCAAAATGCGTCGCGTGCAAATGGGACAGCGAGGGGGTGGGGCTGGGGCTGGGGCTGGGGGGGAGGGGGGGCATGGCTCTGGATTACATTTGCACGTGACTGTGATGTCGTAGTTCCTTTAGTCGCGCCGGGCGTGCGATGTCACCGGTCTCTCTCTCCTCGTGTTCCGCGATGCCAAAGATGGTGGACCAAACCGACAAGATGCGCGTTTCAACGGGAGTTAATGGGGACCGGCGAGTTGCGGTTCGGAACCGCCGCCTGTCTGGGAACTTGACGGACACACGGCGAGGCCGAACGACCTTAGCGTATGAATGTTTAAACGAACGTGCGAGCGAAACGAGAGAGCCAGCTCAGAGGCGTGCTTGCTACCCAACTGCCCGGTCCAGTTGTTGGCAGTGTAAGTAAATGTGACAGCGCAAACAAATTCATTAAGTTATTCAATCTGGCTTCCCAAACAAGTGTCAAATGAATTAAAAAGTAAGCACCGTGTAGTCCGGAGGTTGTGTCACACACAATTATGTTTCGCCAAATCGATTACGGTGTGCATTTACATTAGACTATTTTCTTGACCACCAAGGCATTCTTAATCTATTACACCATAAAGACACCGTACATTGCTCATTTGGTTTCTTAGTTAAATCACTCGTTTGTTGGATGAGATCGTACTGATTCCCATCCGAACCTCTTCATAACGTTCCGCAGATGGGAAAAATCCAGCGGCTTGCCTCCTCCCTCTGTAGCCTCCTCCTCCTCTGATATGCCCTCTTATCTTCTCCCGTGACATCAGCACATTCTTCAGATGAAAAGCAAAACAAAGTGATTGCTCACTCGAGTTCTTCCTGTGTACTTCACTTGACCTTTGATTGCGTGCGTGCGTGCGTGCGTGCTTGCGTGTGTGTGTGTATATGTGCGTGTATATATATATATATATATATATATGTACATATATTCAAATATAGTTTCTTTTTTTCCAGAGCAAAATCCAAACACAGCCAGCCCCCGGAGCTGAGAACAGGAGTTTGAATAGCCCTGTCACAACATATTTCGATTCGGTAGGGAGAGTAAGCGAATCATCACAAGCGTCTGGGGCCGTATCTGAGGTAGAATGCCTCTGAACGAACAGGTCGCCCTTAAAGCTTAATTTGTCGAGGACGTCCGATTCTCGGCTTGAGAGACGTCGAGGCGGCGGCCTCCTCCTGCTTCCCAACATGGCCGACGCCGAAGGCCAAGGTTAAAGTCAGCCCCCGGAGTGGGCGCTCTGTTCCAGCTCCACCGCTTTCGCTGACCGGTAACGGATGTGGCGGTACACCGGCGTCGGGACGTTCGGTCGAGGGCGTTCCGACTGCGCGTGTCCGTGACCTCGCGACCTCGAGGACGACGCGAGCGGCGGTGACCTCTGGGACGCGGTGACGGGGGGGTCAAGCCCCGCCCCGGTTTCCCCGGGCGACGGGGCCACCCCTCGAACGACCTTCAAAAGGGGAGGGGTGGGAGGGGGGGCGGAGGGAGGAAGGCTGTTCATTGGGGAGATGTGGCGGAAAATGGTTTCGGCGTTCTGCGGTGATAGGCTTGGGCCGCACCGCGGGCGCGGTGGGCCTGTGGTACACGCCCGCCAGGCGGGGGAACCCGCGTTTCGCCGCTTTCGCGTTTCCTGATGCGCTCCAGCGCCTCCTGAATTAAACGGCCTTTTCTTTTTACATCCTCCGGATCATGAGTTTGCTGGGGGGGGTTCCGCGGTCGGTGTCAAGACCAGGCCAACCCGTCCGCTTTTTTTAGAAGATGTGGCTCCACCCCCTTCCTCTTCCCCGCCCACCCCCCCCCCCCCGCCCACCCCTCTCAGATTTAAATACAATTTCAAATGGAAGAAGTTTTTTTTTTTTTTCACAGCAGGAAGACTTTTAGAGTCGCAAAAACCAACGCCTGTGTTCAGTTTTCATTCTGCTTGGTTGGTTTCGCCGGCGTACTTGCGCGCTTTGCCAAAACCAGCACGGTGACGCTTTGCTTTGCGATTTTTGGTCTGTTCGCGTTCGCGCCGGTTTTGCCCGGTTCGGGGCGGGCCTCTGACTGGTGGGCGTTTGCGTGGGATATTTGTGGAGTCGGAATTTTGCTTGTGGGGGGGGTTGTTTTCTGGCTGACCGAAGGCCCGGCCGTCTCCGGACGACGTGAGCGGTCGGCGCCGGCTCGGACCGGGTTCTTATCCCAGCCAGCCCAACGGGGGGCCAGTCCGTGCCAGAAACGTGTCGCTATAAGATGAGCCACACGAGGGGGCGGGGCGGGGTGGAGCGGAGGCGGGGGGGGGGGGTGGAGGAGCTGGTCCCTTCAGCTTTGATAACCAAAATCATCCGTTCCAACAAGTGCCCTTTATGTGAATTCTCTCGCACATTCCTGTGTAGTTATTCGCAATGGAAAGATCCCTCACCTTGACACGAACGATCTCCTACAACAAACGCATGTACCTCCACAAATCGTTCTTTCTTTCTTTAAAAAAAGAATTGAAATATCTTTCAGTGTGGATGGCTTGGCTTTTCTAACTTTGGGGGAAAGAACTTATTCGCTGTGTCCTCGGGAACCTTGAAAGGCACATAATAAACGAAATATTTCGAGGTCCAAGCACGAAGTGCTGGAACGCCCTACTGGTTATTATTATTATTATTTTTCCATGCTAAAAGTATCTGGATCTCAAGAACAACTAGGCTTTGAGCTGCTGAATTTCGTAGGTAGGTTGATAACATCCCCCGCTACTCAGGCAATACAAATGATACAGATCGGCCAGACGGTGGCGCTATAACAGCCGCTTTTATGTTTTGGTCTATAACTTTTGAACCTTATGGTCTAGAAAAAGAATTGTTTAATAGTTCCTTCGGTCAAGCCAAATCAGTCTATATAGGCCACATCTATTTGCACCCGACTAGATTTTCAACTATTTGGAATTTTCTAAAAAGAAAGAAAAAAAAATGTTTTGTAAACTTTGACCCTGTAATGGCTAGAGTTGGTAAAGAATTTCACTACTCCAAAGAATTTTGACATACCGCTCTCACAAAGTTCTTGGCGAATGCTAGTTAACAGGAAGTAAGGCCTGATTCTTGAATGGGTTGAAACTTTCACAGATGTTTTCTTGTATGGTTCACAAAGGATTTCGGTTGTACTGAAATCCCTGTCGGAGTGACCGGGAATTGTCCACCAATCACTGTCGGCATTGTTGCTTTGGATGTTACCAGCGCACACTGCGATTGGTCGGACCCATTTTTATTTTATTTTATTATACCTGGCTGTTGAAGTGTCCTCTGTATATGGGAAGTGGAATGCTTTCCTATTCCATACCATGATGCCTGTTTTATTGCACTTTATACAGTACCTGTACTTATTTAAGCATTTTATACTTTGTAACAAGATCCACTTTAGTGTTTTTCTGTTCCCTGCTGACAGATCACCATCATGCCCTTTCTCCATCTCCTCCTTGCCATGTACCACAACCTCCCTTTCCTCATCTTCCCTTCTTACTACCGTCTTCTTGCCATCTCTCTCTCAGATTAAAAACCCCCTGTCCCATCCTCCCTCTTTCTCTCCCGCCCCTTTTCACTCTTTCTCTCCTCCTTTCCCTCTTTCTGTGTCTCTCTCCTTTTCCTCTTTCTCCCGCTCTCTCTCACTTCTGCTCTCTCTCCCTCCCTCCCCCTTTCCCACCCCCCCTTTCTCTCTCTCTGATGCAGCCTGCTGTGTCCTGATAACTCACCAGAGCTAACCCCTTTCTGTCTCGTCTGTATTGGAAAGCTTTCAGCGCTAATAATTAGCGGTATCTTTCATTTCACAGAAAACATTTCACGCGCAGCTTTTTTTGAAGTGTTGCTTATCGCGTCTACTGAGCATGCTCTTACCCAGATTGACAAAACCACCCCACCCCCCACCCACCCCTCATAATTTTGAAATATGTTTAAACAAGCGAACCCGCGTTTGTTTTCACCCCCCGTCTGGTTTCACGACCGCCTTCTCCTTTTCCCGCCTTGCCGGCCGTCCGTCCCTCAGTCCGCCGGCTCCATCCCGGCGATGCCCCCCCCCGCCCCAGCCGGTATTCCCGGTGTGAGCCGGTCGCGTGCCCCCCGCCGCGTTCATCCGAGGAATCGCAAGGCTCCCGAACCGAAGCCGGCCTGGGGAAGCGTAGCGGTCCGCCTGCCTTCCTGGCGTTTGGCCTGGGGCCCAGCTGGGTCCACCAAGGCCCTGGCTTTGGCCCGTAAAAATTTATGCGAATGCGGAGAAAATCGCTAATGCTAAAGCCCTATTGCACTGATGCAAAATATATATTTTATGTACGGGTTTCTCGCTTTCTTTTTTTTTTTTTTTTTTGTATAAGCGATAGTCAGTTTATGTTCCAACTCGATGACGTCATAATGGGACCGGTAATAGCCTGCAGTATTGTCGGAAGCCTTGTTCACAGAAACACAGATTGGCTGGCCCACGCAAAGGCTGTGCTGTGACGGTTAGGTGTGATATAAGCATTGAAAAATTGCTCAATGGTGCCCTTGCCTTTTCAGCTGGTAATTTGGCTGTTTTGGCCCAACGGGTCGTTGCCGAGACTTTAAATGGGTCCCTTAAGGTCAAAGCTTTGGACATATGTCTGGTTTGACAAATGAATCAGCAAGTGCCTTGAATGTGTTTTTTTTTTTCCCAGGAAGTGGAGCTACCTTGTTTGTTATTGCAAAACCCAAAGTTCACTGCCCCCCTAATCCCAGAATGCTTTGCTTCTTTGAGAGAACATACATTACTGCATATGTCTCTATGAGTGACGCGCTGTAGGACTCATAGTTACCCTAACGAGGCCAGGAAATCTCCAGCTCCCTACGGACCGCATTCCCAGAAGACGTCTATGGTGCTTCAGATACAATGAACCACTGCAGCCAGACAGGGGCTGGAGGACTCCTTTATCCCAGAGTGCCTTGTATGCCTTACCAAAATCCACGAAGGTCCAAAACCTCCTAGGTAAATATTGTTTGAGAGATTTAACTTTCTCTTGATACGTAGTGCACACAGTCTTTTCCATGTTTCCCTTCCCTCAAGCTCCCTCAGTTCACAGCGACGGCTCTTTCTCTTTGACGTCTATGGTGGTGTTGGTGAAATGCTTGATGGGAATGTATCCAGGTGCCAAGTTGGAAGAACACTGCCGTGGAAAACGACAGAAGATTTCACAAATTCATTTAAATAATTTACAACCTGCAAATTAAATCGAGCGTCATTTATAGAATGTTAATGACACGAAACGAAAAGTATTAGCCTAACACTCAGGTTTGAATAAATGCGCTGTCTTTTTCCTTTAACTGCCACCGGGGGTGCATGAAGCTTGTTAAATACCCAGTTAAGGATTCACTGAAAATTGCTCGGTGGAACATCTTTATAAAATACAGCGTGCTTGGAAATGGGGTCAGGTTCTGGGGGCATTAAGTTTTAAGGAGAGGTCGCCCTGACTGTGTCCTGGTAGGTGTGGAGCCATTCCGTTTAGTCCATTCAAATTCGATTTCAAATTTTGGGCGCTGTTTTGACCTGACGAATGTTACGATGTGGTCAGATGAGTCGTCCTTCCCATCAGGCATTTGAACTTCAGCTGTAAATTAAGTAAAAACTTCTTGTCTGACCCCCTTATGTATTAATGGCAACTGATCATTCTTAATGTACCAGCCAAATTCACAAGCGGAGTACTCAGCAGCTCTCTAAACTCTTCGCTCTAGACACTCTCCTTAAGCTGAAATATTTTGTTATACAAATAAAATTTAACATTTGAATATTTTGCTGAGGTTGACGCCTGTTGCTCGTCCGCTTCCGCGAATTTTGAAACTTGGTTGCGGTTTGCTTCTGTGCTGTAATGTAGAACAGGGAGGAGGCGGAGGTGTCGCCGTTAGCAAATCTGGCCTTGTGAATATCAGCTACTGCCGCAGCCTCAGAATTCCCACGTCGCA
>CM077302.1:1962500-2095000 GCA_039654925.1 Anguilla pacifica | reverse complement strand
GTATTTTATTTTTAATGTGCTTTGGACGCGGCAGTTGACTATTCCGTGATCACGTTTGAATGTTTTATGTGTCGGTGGTTGCCTGTGTGGAAAGAGGTGTGTGTGTGTGTGTGTGTGTGTGTGTGTGTGTGCGCGTGCGTGCATGTGTGTTGTAGCACACTGAAAACTGTCCGTTACCTGTTTGAAATTCAAATAGGTACAGATGCTACCCTCTGTATGAACAAATCAGACGCCATGACCTGCCACCTTCGAAACACTGTCACCCACCAGCTGTCTTCAACAACATGCCGTCTCCCTCGCTATTGGTCGACCGCTCAGCAACCGTCACTTCGGGCGACGTCTCTGCGCGGACGCGTGAGGGGTGTGGTTTTGGCACAGGAGACTGCGGCTTCGCCCATTCCGAGGGCGCGGTTGTCATTTTTTTTTTTACTCGGCACGCAGTTCCCGTTTTTGAGTTTGAGGCTGCGAAGCGGTTGACGGGACCGGGGCTGAGACTCCGCCCCCCTCCCCGCCAGGCCCCGCCTCCGCTGTGCGAACGGGGGGGGGGGGGGGGGGTGCCGATCCGGGGTCGGCGGGAGACCCGGCGGACCGCGCGCCGGAAGGAGGGGTTCTCTCCCCGCCCGTCCGCTAGGGGGGCGGCCCCCCGGCCGCGTTTTCGTTTGCTTCGTTGGCTGTGGGCGGAGCCTCGGTACTGGCGGCGGTAGCTCAAATTGCGAGGAAAGCACCTCTCACTGCCCCCTCCCCCCCCAAGTCTCCCCAACCCCGCCACAGAACTGAGATCTTATCCATCATCAAAGTGCGACGCTAGGCTAGTGTTAATCAATCGTTTCGGCGCGCCGGGTTAATTATTCAGCGGTCTTAATGACTGCGTTCACTCGACGCCCTGCAACTCACGCAGGATCACCGGGGAGGGCTTTTTTTTTTTCTTTCGAACCTGCGGCGCTCCTGAGATGACAGATTACCGCGCTGCCCTGATCAAATACGAAGATCTTACCGGAACACCCGGAACACTGTAAAGACTAGAGTTCATTTGTATTTAATGACAGAAGGCCATGAAGTATATATGCGGGATATTGACAGAAACATTATACTGAAGTAAATGATACATAGATATAGTTTAAGTGCTGATATTGCATTTTATTGATATCCAACACGATCTCATGATGCGCTATACAGATAGCATTCTACAGTGCTAATTGCGTATTGTTAACAGGCCAGTACACACATGCGCTGTAGTCCGCCGTATAAAATGAATGCACTAAGTCGTAGATTTTATACAGTAATGGATGTGCGCTGAGACAGGAGGATGCTGGGATGCGAGCCCTGGATGAGAATGGATAGTTTCAGAGAGAATTGCGGCGACTACGGTTTTTTTTTGAAATGGCGATAAGGAGCGGCAATTGTGTTCCCGTCAAGCGAGGGAGATTTGTTGGGGGGGGGGGGGGGGGGGGGGGGTAAACCTTCGCAAAGTCAGATCGAGCCGCCGTTCGGACCCGGCTAATTTCAGCGCCGCCTGTTTATGAAACGCTTAAAGATCACCCGATGGAGGAGCGTGTGTTTGGGGCGGGGCGCGGACAGTCGAAATAAGAGCGTTGGGAGGCTGCGGGCACACACACACACACACACATACACACACTTTTTACGTTTATCGTCTCCGGAGGGGCCGTAAAGCTTCTGTGTTTCGTTAGTATGAGATCGTCCGTCAGCGCATCCGCACTCCCGGGTGGGTGAAATTATTTAGCCGCGGCAATAAGTTCATTAAAAGATAACCGCTTTCAGACGCGCGCGTGATTGTTTATCGCGACCGTCGTTCTCTCTCCCTCTCTCTCTCTCTCTCTCTCTCTCTCTCTCTCTTTCTCTCTCTCCCTCTCTCTCTCTCTCTCTTTCTCTCTCTCCCTCTCTCTCTCCCTCTCCGCTCCCGAGACCGACGGTTCAGCCTGCGTCTTGCGCGCGCGGGGCGGGGCCTCAGCCTCAGAGGGCGGGGTTTGGGAGGGGGCGGGGCGGGCGGGGTTAGGGGTGAGCGTTTGCGGACGCGCGTCGACCGACGCTCGGCCCCCCCCCCCCGAAAATGGCCGCCGCGGAACGCTTTCCGAGAACTTGCGCGGCGCCTTCGATCGGAGAGGCAGGAGGCGCGGCTCCTCCTTTTCTCCCGTAGAGGGCAGTCCTGAGCCGCAGCAGAAAAGCTGCAGTAAGCCTGTTGCGGAGGGAAGTCTTCCATTTAAAATGTTAACCCTTTGAAGAGTAGGTTTTTTTAAAAAGTTTTTTTCAAAATTCTGAGTCAGTTGTTCTAGAACTTGCTTTCAGTTGCCAGTTAGTGATTGTGACATCAGCATTAGAATGTTCAGTTGAGAACATTCCGATCACATTTGTGATCTCACACCTTGGATACGGCATGTGCTGGTCGGAGCAGCTGCTCTCTGTCATTTGATACATGAGTAAGGCTATTTCACAATCAGAACTAAGCAGACTGTGTATTTATAGACTAGTTTTCATTTGGTTGGATCTGAAGAATCGTGCCAGTTCTGTCGCACTGGGCAACACTGTCATCTTCTGCGTTCATTCTGTTCGGCTAAATAGACTTCCCAGGGTTGTCAAGTTTGATTTGAAAACTTCAGAAAAAACGTCATGCGTGGCCTCTGAGAAAGAAGCTACCGCAGAGCCAGAAGCCGTGCAGGTCACCGTTTGATTGGTTGCTCTGCGCTGGAGCTTTGCGGCCTCTTCTTTTGATTGGTTTCTCCGTGCCGGTTAGTGGGAGGAGCTTGGGCTTCGCCGTTCTTATTTATTTCGCCTCTCGCGGCTCTCAGAACTCAAACTGAGTGCGGTTTTGTGCGGTCCTTCCTCCTCTTCATCATCAGGAACGCGGCGCTCCCGGACTGCGGCTGCGCCATCGCTCACCAGCGAAGCAATCGATCATTTCGGGGTTTTTTTTGGATTTATTATCCGAGAGCCGGCTTCGAACGCTCGTGCCGAAAGGCCCGACATAACGAATGCGCTATTTTACTGCGAACGGAGGCAGTAAAAATGATCCGGGCTGCGGGACCGGCTGTCTGAACGGCGACGCCGGATTTCGGTTGACGCCGCCATCTGACCTTTCGGCCGGGGGGGGGAGCCGGGCGGCGAAGCTCGGAGGCTCTTTATCGCGCGCGAGGTAAAGCGGGGGGGAAACGTCAAACCCCGAGTTTCCAAAAACGCAAACCGAACGCTAAGACTGAGAATAACGCGAACGTGAGCGTGACGGCAGGAACAGGCCGTTAAGCCCAGCAGTGCCGGCCGTTTTCCTGAAGGGTGACTAGCGCTCGCTGCGTCAAGCCTGGTTTGTAAAAACCGCCGGAGTTTCTCGACCCCGTGGAGCCTTCAGATCAAATCATGCTCTCTCTCTCTCTCTCTCTCTCTCTCTCTCTCTCTTTTTTATGGGGTGGGGGTTGGGTTAGCGCAGAATCGCGCACCTCGCCACGAGTAAGATTTACTCTCGCCCGTCCCGTCCCGTCCGCGGTTACGCCGAAGCGCCGCCGTTAGCGGTTCTGGCCCGGACGCCTCTCCCGCGGCTAGCGAACGTGGCGCGTCCGTGTTTATTTCGTCCGCATGCTAACGGCTCCCCGTTTCTACTGTCGGCGTGGTAACGCTACGTGCACGCGCGGTCGTAAACGTGCGCTGCGTGCGCCAGCTTGGACATAAACTCAGATGATCACATGCACACACACACACACACACACTCGTGCCAGCTGGAGCGCACTAAACACCCATGCAGTCAGGAGCACAAACACACCCACACATGCACACACACACCCCCACACGTGCACACATGGATGCATAGTCGTATGTGTACACACACTCTTACTGATGGAGCGGAGTGCTACGCTCTCTCTTTGCAAGGAACAAAAACTTCTTTGTGTGTGTATGTGCGTGTGTGTGTTTGTGTGTGTACATGCGTGTGTATGTGTATGTGGCTGTGAATACATGTATATAGGTATATGTGTGTGTGTGTGTGTGTGTGTGTGTGTATTTTTGTGTGTTTGGGTGTATGTGCGTGTGTGTGTATCTGTGTGTGTGTTCTTGTGTGCATGTATGTCTCTGTGTGCTTTGGTGTGTGTGTGTGTGTGTGTGTGTGTTTGTATGTATGTCTCTGTGTGCTTAGGTATGTGTGTGCATGTGTGTATGTATGTGTGTGTGTATGTGTGTGCGTGCGTGTGCACATGCACGTGTGCTTCATTCTATGAGCTTCAGTCCATTTACCACCATATGTGTGTTCTGTCTACCGTAAAAGCAAATAACCTCCCTCATTGCAGTGGAACGCCTCACACATATAACAATGAACAGTCTGCCATTTGGATAAATTAATAAGGCGGCACAATGCCTAATGAATATTTTTACAACCTCATCGCCCTCCACGCACATCCACACGGACCAGACCAAATTGGTCATGTACATTTTTACTGGGGGTGTATATCATTCAGGAAAACTACAAGTCTCTGAACTCTGTGCCTCCCTGCCTACAGCCCCCAGAATGCACAGCGCAACAGCAGGTGTTTACTGTTACTAAGCTTTCGATGGCGATCTGCATAATCTGAAATTTCACAGGGTGCGTTCCTGTTACTTCTGGCCAGTGTTTACTCCTGTATGCTTTTTTCTGAAGGTAGGCCTAGAGTTGGTTCACAGGAAGTTTTTGGCAGAAACGTTTGCGTTTTCACCGGTACAGTTTGTAACTCTCTTCTCCGAAATTCTCGCGGGACTACGCCGGCAAAACGAAACCCATTCCCTTTTCCGTTTTCTTCTTCGGACGGAAGTGGGAGTGGGTTACCAACCGCGGAATAACTCAAGACGCAGAAAAGCAGATTCTCTTCGGGCCTTAAATCCGTTCTGCGGGGGGAGGGTGGCGGAACGGTGTCTCGATACGCAACAGATTACGGTTTGATTACGTTCCGAGACGCGGCTACCGTTTCCCGAACCCAAGCCGCCCGGCGAGCTTTAGCCTTTCCGCCGTCAGGCGGCTCGGTTGCCCTCGGAAACGCCGGTTTTCCCCCGACCTGGCCGGGGCGGGGTTTTGATTTTATTAGCGCGGCGACTCGCGCACGCCGCGACCGATGAGGAGAGCCCTGCGTCAGCGGGGGGGGCGCGCCGCCCGCCGGGACGGCCGCTGGAGTCGGACGCTGATGGAGATCAGGCGCGCTTCCCGCAAGAGAGACGGCGGGTTGGGTCGCTAATCTCTCTCTCTCTCTCTCTCTCTCTCTCACTTTCTCTCTCTCTCACTTTCTCTGTCTCTCCCTCCCTCTCTCTCTTTCGGTCTCTCTCTCTCTCTTGCACTCTTGCTCTCTCTATCTCTCTCTCTCTTTCTGTCTCTCTCTCTCACTTTCTCTGTCTCTATCTCTCTCTCTCTGTGTCTCTCTGTCTCTTTCTGTCTCTCTCTCTCTCCCTCTCCCTGTCTCTCTCTCCCTCCCTCACTCTCTGTCTCTCTCTCTCTCGCTCTCTCTGTCTTTCTGTCTCTTTCTGTCTCTCCCTCTCCCTGTCTCTCTCTCCCTCCCTCACTCTCTCTGTCTCTCTCTCTCTCCCTCACTCTCTCTGTCTCTCTCTCCCTCTCTCTCTCTGTCTCTCTCTCTCTCGGGAGAGACGGGGCGATCGAGGCAATGAGCCGCTTCATCTGTAAGAAAACAGGCCGCCGCGCGGAGCCCCCGGCGTGTTGCCGCGGCGATGGGCCGCGCGGAGCCCCCGGCGTGTTGCCGCGGGGACGGGGCGTCGGCGCCGCCGCTCGCGTTAGACGGGCGGGGCCCCGCTCGAAACGTCCCGAAAGGGGACGAGAAAACAAATCCGCGCTCCTCTACAGATGGGCTGCTGGTTGCAGCAAGATAAAAATTCGATGAATACATATGTGCATTTGTGCAAACACCCGTTACAAATGCAGCGGTTGTTCATTAGCTATGAATCTGATGCCGTTTCGGAGATGAAACACCTTCGCTGGAGGGACTCCGACCTGAAAACTATATAAAAAAACTATATAACTATATTTAAAAAATAACAAAATATATAATATATAAATATACCGCTGCGGTATATTTATATATTATATATTTTGTTATTTCTTTCCCTCCCCTGTTTGCCTCCTCCATCTCCCAATCTATTTAATAACTGCCACTCTTGTGAAATTAGGGAGGTGTCAAAATGACAGCGGGCGGATGTTTGCAGTCCTTTCCCGAGCGGGCCCTCGCGTTTGTGGTCTGTTTTCAGAACGCAGTGTAATGAGACGAAAATTCAGATGGAACTTCTTTGTCTCATTACAGTGTCTCATCGCCTCACTACAGTGAGATAATAATTGCGAGTGAAAGCCCGCAGCGGAATGTCCGGTCACAGAGGGCTCCGCCCACTCCCGAGCTCCGCCCGTTTGGTCGTTGTCAGTCAAAAAATGTATTTTATATAGCACTTTTCATGAACTCAAAGACACTTTACAATAAGTGGTACATACATACATACATACATACAATGAAACATACAATTCAGAAAAAAATAATAAAATTGGATGCATTTGAGTAATATTACATTTTCTTCTCAGTGGTCCAAGGTCGAAGAGTGAAGTCTGGCTGGGTGAAATTGGCCTCCTGGCAGGCAGGTTGAATGGCCCTGATTTAGACCGTGAAACTTTTGGCATAACGCGGTTGGTCTGACAAAACGGTTCTCTTTGTGATCCGAGCCACTTTGCCGAGCGCTTTTTTCTCGAGACAGGGGGAGGGGAACCGGACTCCGCGGTAGCGCCCGCCCACGTTCGCGCTGACGCGTTCGCTCACGGAGTCAAATGCAAAATTTTACCGGTCGATCTTTTTTCCCCTCTCCTTACCTCCCTCGCGCGCCGAGAATAATACGCGTGATTTCATTCTTAAGCCGCCTCGTGGCGTTTTCGTTTTCTGAAGTTGCCCCATCGTTGGGCCCCGCGATTCTCCCGAAAAAGGTGAGCCGCGGTCGAGCAACGGAGAACGCTTCGATTTCGGTCTGTTGCCGAACCTCGGCAAACTTTCCGTAAGGAATGAAAGTTCTCGGCCGCGCTTAATTTGTCTGTCGGGGTTTGGAACAAGTGTTTGTGGAGTCCAGACGTAATCCGTCAAAAACATGCGAAGGCTTTCAACGAGTATTCGCCGGAAAATAAGAGAGAAAAATAAGAGAAGAGAGACTTTCTAGGCAGAAATATTATCTTTTGTGTGGACTTCATTACTGAAGGTGGGCTGATGTTTCTGCTGGGATTAGCCTGTGCCTTCCTCAGAGTCCAGACCAGACCTAAATTACCCTTTGAAGCTGTGTCATTATGTGGAGGTGCTTCTAAGAAATTCCCATTAAAAACTGTGCGAAATCGTACAGGAGAGATGTGTGTGAGGGAGAGAAGGGAGAGATGTGTGTGAGGAAGAGGAGAGATGTGAGTGATGGAGAGGAGGGAGAGATGTGAGTGATGGAGAGGAGGGAGAGATGTGTGTGAGGGAGAGGAGAGATGTGAGTGATGGAGAGGAGGGAGAGATGTGTGTGAGGGAGAGGAGAGAGAGATGTGTGTGAGGGAGAGGAGAGAGAGATGTGTGTGATGGACAGGAGGGAGAGACTGTGATAAACAGGCTGGGAGGCTCTCACTCAGCCATCCTGACAGGAGTGGAAGGGAAAGAGACTGCAGTGAATATTACTGTCTGCTGTGGAGGGATTTGCAGTATTCTGCCTCAGTATGTTCTTTCACATTTTAAGAAAATGATTGAAACAGCTGTCAGCCTGCACCTTTTACACAGGCATATACACACTCTCTCACACACACTCACGCACACACACACGCACACACACACACACACACACACACACTTATTCTCCCCCTCTCTCTGCCCCTCTCTCTTTCTGTCTTTCTCACACACACGCACACACATACTTATTCTCCCCCTCTCTCTGCCCCCCTCTCTCTGTTTTTGTCTTTCACACACACACACACACACACACACACACACACACACCCACCCTACCTGCATCTCACCAGATGGCTCCAGCCCTGCAGTAACAGGTCATTTAGCGGGGTGCGGGATGCAAACGGCAGCTCTGATAACCGGGAGCGCTTTCATTAGCCGCGCCCCCGCGTTTAAACCAACAGGGCTGCTAAACAGAGCGCGACGTTAGCGCGCCCTGCTACAGGCAGGTCCACCGCGACCGCGACGTTAGCGCGCCCTGCTACAGGCAGGTCCACCGCGACCGCGTGACACGTAACAGGAGCACTACTGTAACAGGCGAGTCTAATGTGACGACTGTAGCGGGAACATTACTGTTACAGGCGAGTCTAATGTGACGACTGTAGCGGGAACATTACTGTAACAGGCAAGTCTAATGTGACGACTGTAAGGGGAACATTACTGTAACAGGCAAGTCTAATGTGACGACTATAACTGGAACATTACTGTAACAGGCAAGTCTAATGTGACGACTGTAGCAGGAACATTACTGTAACAGGCAAGTCTAATGTGACGACTAACGCGAACATTACTGTAACAGGCAAGTCTAATGTGACGACTGTAGCGGGAACATTACTGTTACAGGCAAGTCTAATGTGACGACTGTAGCGGGAACATTACTGTAACAGGCAAGTCTAACGTGACCACTGTAATGGGAACATTACTGTTACAGGCAAGTCTAATGTGACGACTGTAGCGGGAACATTACTGTTACAGGCAAGTCTAATGTGACGACTGTAGCGGGAACATTACTGTTACAGGCAAGTCTAATGTGACGACTGTAGCGGGAACATTACTGTTACAGGCAAGTCTAATGTGACGACTGTAAGGGGAACATTACTGTTACAGGCAAGTCTAATGTGACGACTGTAACGGGAGCATTACTGTAACAGGCAAGTCTAATGTGACGACTGTAACGGGAACATTACTGTAACAGGCAAGTCTAATGTGACGACTGTAGCGGGAACATTACTGTAACAGGCAAGTCTAATGTGACGACTGTAGCGGGAACATTACTGTAACAGGCAAGTCTAATGTGAGGACTGTAAGGGGAACATTACTGTAACAGGCAAGTCTAATGTGACGACTGTAGCGGGAACATTACTGTTACAGGCAAGTCTAATGTGACGACTGTAAGGGGAACATTACTGTTACAGGCAAGTCTAATGTGACGACTGTAACGGGAGCATTACTGTAACAGGCAAGTCTAATGTGACGACTGTAACGGGAACATTACTGTAACAGGCAAGTCTAATGTGACGACTGTAGCGGGAACATTACTGTAACAGGCAAGTCTAATGTGACGACTGTAACAGGAACATTACTGTTACAGGCAAGTCTAATGTGAGGACTGTAACGGGAACATTACTGTAACAGGCCAGGAGACCAGTGCGACTGGTCGGTCGGTCGGTCGGTCGTTTGGTCGTTTGGTCAGTGCTTTTCTTTTCTGCCGTCGAATCGTTGTCACACACTTTTTTCCGGGGCTTTAAAAATATTTTTGTTGCTGGCATGACGCGGTTTCTGGTTTTGAAACGTCAGCAGTGTGTCCTCACCCCCCCCCCCCCCCCCCCCCCCGACATGCGAGCGACTCCCGCGAGGAGCGGACGGTCCTGCTGCAGGGAAGGCAGGCATGCTCGCCGTGTGTCGCTAAGCAACCGCCCCCTCCCCCCCCCAAACCCCCCCACCCATTCACCATAGCCGACCCGCAGTACCGCCAGCGACCGCCGGGGGGAGCTCCAGGACCTCGCAACCGCAGCGGCCGACCAATAGGAAACGCCGGCTCCTCTCAACCCCCCCCCCCCATCCCCCGCTCCTCTCTCCGTTGCCTCCCGACGCTCGTCGTCTCTCTCTCTCCCCCCCGTCTCTCTCCTCTTCTCGTTTCCTCACTCTCCCCGGGTCTCTGTGTCGAGCCCAGCCGCGGAGGGGAGGCTGTCTGCGTCGCTGCCGCCGCCGCCGCCGCCGCCACCGACGACGATCGGGTCCATCGCGAAAAAGGGGCCGAGAGAGAGAGAGAGCGAGAGAGAGAGAGGGAGAGCGGAGCCAGGAAGAGGGAGCTGGGGGGCGCGAGGGGGAGATACACCCAGCGACCGGACTCGTGGACGTACCGCGGCGGAGGGAGAGAGAGAGAGAGAGAGAGGGAGAGGGAGGAAAAAAAACCGACCCAGCTCAGACGTGCGCGGCGTCTGCAACCGGCTGCCGAAAAAGAGGTGCCCCCTTACTTCCCTCTGCCGCGCTCCCGGTCGCGTGCCTGCGTTGGTTTCGCTTTTTTACTGCGTGTGCGTGCGCTTGTGCGCCTTTGTCTTTGTATCTGTGTCAGCGTCTGTGCGTGTGTGATTTGTGCGCCCCGGTTCTCCCGGTTTGTCTGCCGTTGTGTGTCCGTGATTCCGAGCCCCGCGCTGCTTGCGTGTGTGTGTCCGTACGCGTGCCTCTGCGAATCTGTCCGTGTGTCTGCATACTGTTTGCGTGTCTGTATATGTGACCGTGTGTGCGTGTGCGTGTGTGTGGTGTGTGTCTGTATTTGCGTGTGTGTGTGTGTCTGTGTGTCTGTCTGTATTTGCATGTGTGTACATGTGTGTGTGTGTGTGCGTGTGTGTGTGCGTGTGTGTGTGTGTGTGTGCGTGTGTGAGACAGACAGGGAGAGAGAGAGAGATCATGTCTGTCACTCCACAGCAGTGGCTCTGGTTTTTTTTTTTTTTGCTGCTTGAATTTCTCCGTCTCTTCCTCTTCCTCCGAACGGACAGAGACGGTTCCTCCTTTTGTTTTCTCAGTCGTGTTATAGCTGCTTGTTTTGCCGAACGGCCGAATTATGCGAACCGCGATTCGCGATTTAAAAACGCAAATTTGAAAGACGCACGCGAGGGGCTGGAGCGCTATGGCGACACAACTGGGTTCCGTCCCCGCCGTCATAGGAGAGTGTGCTTTGATTTTAAATCAGTCTGAAGGGCTGGCGAGAGCGAGCGCGCGCGCGCGCGTGTGTGTGTGTGTGAGAGAGTGTGTGTGTGCGTGCGTGTGTGTGTGTGGCGAGCGTTTTCCCGCCCGTAACGCGCGGTTTCCACTCGCTCGCGAAAACGTTTTTTTTTTGGTTTTTTGTTTCCCCCGCGTCTCTCTTCGTCGCGGTCGCCGGTTTTACATTCCGTCCGTGCGCTCGGTCGCCTGAGCGCGCCGCCTGCTTAACGCTCCGCCTGCTTAACGCTCTGTCGAATGCACACCGGAGAGGAATTTCTCACGGGGAAAAAAAACCGGGCGTAGACTTTTTTTTATCGCTACGTCCAGCGATTCCGCTTTCTTGCTTTTTTGCGTTCGGCTTTGCGCTCAATGCGCTCTCTCGGCTCATTTAGGTCAGATTCTAAAATAACAAGCGTGACGAGTTTAAACCCGGGCGTAGCGCGCCGGAATGCCCGAAGGTGGACCCGAACGGCGCGTTCCGGCGAGGTGTCGACCGAACGCCGTTCTCGCGTGAACTGGATAGGATTTGCCCTGGCCCGACGCAAGTTGCGTTTCACAATTGCAGGTGCGTTTAGCATTTACGCCGTCAAGAGCGTTAATACGGCCGCAGTGCACACAGCGGTGTGAAGGAACGTCGGAGGCTGTAAATCGGAGCGGTCTGCGTGTAAATTCGGACGGTCTGTGACTGGGATGACAGCCGGCTCTCCGGCGCCTTAAGACGCTTTTTTTTTTTTTTCTCGACGTCCGCCGCCGCCGCCGCCGGCTTCGAGGAAACGCTGGCGTCGGCCCACCGCCGGCCCTCGTCTCTGACGCACGCGCGTCCCCCCCCGAGGCGGCGGTGTCACCGCAGGGCCGCGGCATCCCCGAGGGACCGGCTGGCGGGGGGGCGTGGGGCGGGGGGGAGGGGCATGGGTGGGAATATGCAAATGAGCTAGTGTATCACCGTTACTGTTGATGTGGGTGAGGAGTGCGTGCTTCGTATTAAACGCGTTCGTGGTTTCTGACATCATGGGAGTTGACATGTATGAAGTAGATAGCGGCCCCTTGATATTCATGGTGGGTTCTCTCAGCAGAACATGGGGACAAAGTTACTAAAGGAGGACATACACAGATCTTATTTGAGCAGGGAATTGCCAGTGCTTGGAAAGTCCTCCTGGGTCATGTAGTACAGGCAGGTGGGGTGTTGAAGCCCTGGATTGATGCAGTGTTGAATGCCCTTTAGTCTATTGGTAAATGATGGATCTAGATGGGCTGAATGGCCTGTTCTCCTCATTATGTATTCTTATGTTCTTATGTTCTAGATGGGCTGAATGGCCTGTTCTTCTCATTGTGTATTCTTATGTTCTAGATGGGCTGAATGGCCTGTTCTCCTCATTATGTATTCTTGTGTTCTTGTGTTCTAGATGGGCTGAATGGCCTGTTCTCCTCAGTATGTATTCTTGTGTTCTTGTGTTCTAGATGGGCTGAATGGCCTGTTCTCCTCATTACGTGTTCTTATGTGCTTATATTCTACATTGGCTAAATGGCCTGTTAGCTAATGGAGCACTCATATGTCCTGGTGATGGAGCCTCAGCTGTCTGTCCGTGCTGGGGAGCGAGCGCTCGCTGGCCCTGCTCCGCCCCGTACGGGAGCGTCGTGGGCGGGTCTCCCGGAGCCCCGCCCGAAATCGGGCCGTCCCGGAGGCTGACTCCGGGCCTCCGCCGGTTTCTGCCGTCGCGTCGAAACCTGGCGACCGGTGCGGCCCCGAGAGAGAGAGACCGGGCGAACCGCTCGAACCGCCGAAGAGGAGATTCGGCGGAGGTTTCGTGGCGTAGCCTCGTCGAGCGCTGTCTGCGCGCTCGTTGCGAGCTGCGACGTTGGCGGTTCGAACCCCGCCCCTCTCCCTCGCTCCCCGTTCCTCCGCCTCTTCGCCCCGTTCCGTCCAATAAAGCCGAAAAAAGAAAAGAAGAAAAAAAAGATGTGATTTGTCAGCTTGCTCTCGTAACTTTTGTACTGTTTAAAAAGAAAATAATTACGGTTGCAATTTTATGTTCAATCCCGCTTAAAGAACCGGGTGTCAGATGAGCTTGGCAAATTAGCTCGAAGCGCTGTGCGCTAATTAGGATGCTACACTTTTCGTTCGCTACCGAGTCTGAATAAGCAGCCGACGCCGTTGCCGTTGCCGTCGCCCTCGCCTGCAACGCGAGCAAAAACCAGCCCGCCCCGCGGCCTCCTGGGAAGAGGGGCTAAAGTGTCCTGCTGTTGAGATTTTTACAGCGGCTGACGACGTTTATTTTTTTCTTCTTCTGTCCTGTAGGGGGCGTCGTGGACAAAGACCTCCGCCACTACCTCAACCTCCGCTTCCAGAAGGGCTCGGTGGATCACGAGCTGCAGCAGATCATCCGGGACAACCTCTACCTCCGGACCATTCCCTGTGAGTAACCCTGGGGCCTTTTGCGCTTGACCCCCCTTGACCTGGAAGTAGTAACTGGCCAAAAAAATCTCTGACGTACAAAAGCTGGGGTCAGTTGCGGGTTTTACCTGAAGGAATGAAGAACCTCATCAGTATTCGTTGCCGTGTGCAAAACAGAACCTTGTGGGGACCGTCGCCTGTGTACTCAAATGTCCTGTTGTGGTTCTGGTGTGTTTGACAGGGAAGATTGTTGTAGACGTCCAAACATCGGTTCCGCCTTGTCCTGTTCGTGGAACGTGCTAAATATCTGTGCGCCAGGTCTCCTTGTTCAACAGCTAAGTGTTTACTGAAGTTACCTTGGACAGGATTCTTGTATCCATCGCAGTGCGTTGAGGAACAACAGGTGCGGGGAAATGTGTGAAGCGGTCCTTACGACGTAGGACTCGAGTGGGAAAAATTCGTTTCTCAACCTTGGTGTCGAAACCAGGTACAGACGTTTGTCTTGGCCCTGTGCTTTAATCTAAAAACAAGTTGCCTTCGTGCTTCTGCAGGTTTTTGTTTTAGTAGTGTAGGCGCTGTTCCTGTGATGTTGGCTTCAAAACACCGTTTTTGGTTTTGCGGTCGATGCCGTGCTTGCTGTATGACCACGGCGTTAGGTCTGCCATAGATGCTGCTGTTTGCGGCGCGCTTTTTTCAGTTTATAGATAACGCGCTCTCTAACATGTCGGTTTATCAACGGGCTAAAATCGTACCGCGCGGTTCCCGAGCGGGCTTTTCCTCTTTCGTCGTACGTCGTGTTTGTCTTCAGGATGCAGCGTGGCCGTTTGAGGACGTGGGAGGCGTCTTCCACGGCGGGCGGGGCTATTCTAACGCGGCGTTCTGGTTTCGCACCTTCTTCAGAAGGGCGTCGTGTTCGTGTCCATGGGGGGGCGGGGGTGGGGGGGGGGGGGGTGCGGGTAGTCGATGGATTAAAATTGTGTGTTTTAATAATAGCGGGAAATTTGTTCAACCAGAGTCCTGTAAATTACTGGCCAATATTTTGTCACCTTAAAACAAGAACAGTCCTGACGTCTCCTACACTACACTGGTTGTGGCGTGTGACTTTTTTTTGCCACAAGATGGATTATTATTATTGTTATTATTATTATTATTATTATTATTATTATGCCGAAAGCAGGCCATTCAGGATCGTCCATAGCCGACAAGCCAGAGACGATCCAGCCAGGGCCGCAGCCATGGATTCTCAAGCCAGGAACAAGCCCCCCCCCCCCAAGAAGGTCGCAAACGCACGAACCTGCCGCCAATACCGCCGCCGCTAGCACGATTTGGCTGAAGCGCCGCGGCCGGCTTCGGGCTCCGCCCCCCACGCCGCGGAACCGCGCGTTCTCCCTTCCCGAAAGTGGGGCGCGCGGCTAACGCTAGCGTCTGCTCCCGTCCCGCTGTTCTGGCTCGGAGTCGTAACCCCGCGGCAGAGGGCGGCGGCCGCGGGGGGAAGCGGTTTTGGCCGATTGCGCGCGCGCGGTTCGCAGCTGTAAGTTCACAATTACATTTTTTTTTTATTAAGTGTCAGATCACGTAAACATCTGGCGTAATGATCAAGGGCGCAAGGCGGCGTGAAATTCCGAATACGAATCTGCTCTCCTGCAGCCCCTCCTCCTCCCCCCCCGCCGCACCCCGCCCCACCTCGGCTCAAGTCGTTTTCTCCTTTTGTTTCCAAATCCCCAAAAAAAAAGCTACGAAAGAACAGTGCGATTATGAACGCTAAGTGCTGCTAGCGGGTTTAGCGACGGCAAAGTTGATTTAGCGACGCGGAGGCCTTTGTGAAGCAACCGACCCAGAACCGGTCCGCCGTGCTATTAGTCAGTAGCTGTCTCGTTACCTTTTTGTTCCTTCCGTCTGAGTTGCTTTCTCCCTTTCTTTCCGCGACAACCGCAGTCAGGACTTCAGGGATCTGAATGTCTAGCCCGGGTGTCTGAAAGCACAGCGGAATTAGTTTAAGGCAACGCTAGCCGGATAGATTTTTCATATTTTTTTTTTTTTTTTTTACTGCTCCACAGACCGAAGAAACAAAAGGGCTCAAATCCCAGTGAACAAAAGCCGGAATCTAGAGAGGTGTAAAAATCTAGGCTGAGAGAGGTTTGGACGTAAGCAGGCCAGGTTAACCCCAACACAGCTCAGGCTTTACCTGGATGTAGACGGGGCGGCTCGAAAACGTTCACTCTCCCGCCGGACGTGGCCGGCTTTTCACCTGAACGCCTCGACGCCGTCTCCCCGACTTTTCGCCGCAGGAACGTCCGCCGAGATCCGGCGACGACGTTTGCGTCGCCTTAAACGAAACAAAAAGGCGAGCGAACGCGATTGGCGAATTTGCTCTAAGTAGCTGCTTTCGCTTTGAACGCCCGTTCGACATTTATGGGGGTGGGCCGGAGAGGCGTTTTCCTAACGCGAAGTGATGGCGCAGAGACGCGAGCGGCCGGAAGAGAAGGTTTAACGGTCTTTTTACGGCCCTCCGGCCGGCCGGGCTCGCGCCGTTCGGTTCGAAGCGGGGAATCGTTACGCTTCGGCGCTGGAGGTGCGCGGCGATTCGATTAGAACGCGCTGAGAGAGGGAGGGAGACGGGGAGAGGCAGAGATGGATGGAGAGGGAGTGAGAGGGACGGAGAGAGAGAGGGAGAGAGGGAGAGAAACAGGGAAGGAGAGATGGATGGAGAGGGAGTGAGAGGGACGGAGAGAGAGAGACCGAGAGATTGGGAGGAAGGGAGAGAGAGGGCGGGAGAGACAGAAAGGGAGGGAGGGGAGAGAGAAAGAGAGAGGGAGAGAGACAGGGAAGGAGAGATGGAGAGGGAGGGAGAGGGACGGAGAGAGAGAGAGAGAGGGAGAGAGACAGGGAGAGACAGAGATGGATGGAGAGGGAGTGAGAGGGACGGAGAGAGAGAGAGAGAGAGATATAGATTGGGAGGAAGGGAGAGAGAGGGCGGCAGAGACAGAAAGGGAGGGAGGGGAGAGAGAAAGAGAGAGAGGGAGAGAGACAGGGAAGGAGAGATGGAGAGGGAGGGAGAGGGGGAGAGGGACAGGATGATGGAGATGGGCAGAGATGGACAGAGAGAGAAAGGGAGGGCGAGAGAGAGAAAGAGACCAGGGGGTGCATGTGAGAAAGAGACAGGCATTATTTTGTCAGGGCTGAAGCGTGCGCCTCAGTTCTCGGCTCAAGGTCGTCACGGTGACGTGAAATCGGCCAGAAACGGCCAAAGTCGCTCCGCCCGGACGCGCGGGCACACGGCGCGCGCGTTTTCAGGACGGCGGGAGAGTTGAGTATCGTGATGACATCATCGCCTACCATGCTGGCGGGGAAATGGGGGTGTTCCTCTGGGGTGGGGGGCGGGGCGGGGTGTAGATTCAGCCAGAAGACGGTATGTAGAAAGAAAATGGGATTCGGTTCCCCGAACGGTTTCCGTGCCGATGCTGAGAGCTCGGGTTGTGCCAGTGCCGGGGGGGTCGGTCGCCCCCCTACGCTGGGAACCGATGACGCCCAGCTATCGCCGCGAGTGAGCTGGACCGCCATCATTAGCTCGCTGATCTCGCTGACCGTAGAACTTTCTTCCGGCTAGATCTGAAACGCAGAACCGACCGGCATTTTAAGAAGATCGCACTTTTATGTAACCTGTAATTAACTGACTGCATCGTGTTTTGCTTTTGTGTTTTATTTTTCTTTTTGCAAGATATTTTCTTTTGCCTATTTGGTGCCTTGGGACACCTTGGTGTGAGGAGCGCTATATGAAAATAAAACTGATTAATGAACTGTTTTTTAACACATCCTGTATGTCAATAGCTCTCAGTCCTGTTCCTGGAGATCTGCTGTCCTGTAGGTTTTCACTCCAACCCTATGTGCCAAATTAGGTTTGAAATAAAAACCTACAGATCTCCAGGAACAGAGTTGGAAACTACTGCTGAATGTTCTTGGGTCTAGAGCCATGAATTGCTTGAGTTCCAGGCATTCGCGTTACGTGTAACAATTGTAGCAAATGATGGCAGCGTAGCGGTGGTTAGGAAGCCGGGCTTCTAAGACAGAGGTTGCCAGTTTGATGCTCAGGCAGGGCACTGCTGTTGCACCCTTGAGCAAAGGCGCTTCACTTGAATTTCTTCAGCAAATAACCCAGCGGTTTGAATGCCCAGTATGGAGAGCCGTAACCTCTGCTTAAGAGCATCTCCTAAGTGCCTAAACGTACATGTACCACAGCCTTCATGTCTATCAAACTAGCTGTTTTCTGACTGAAAGAGCTAAATAGAGTGCAAGCAATCTAAACAGGAAGTGAAGCAATGCATACAGGGCCCCATTCACTGGCTGCGCAATGTGAGTGGATTCAGCACCAAGGACAGCGACCGGCATCTCGGTGCAAAGCAGATGAATATAAAAGGCCTTGCCTTTTCTGTGCCACTTCAGAACAGGATGCTGTTATAAACGCATAATAAAGTATCAATAACTGTGTTATAGAACTGTAAAACAAATGCAGTCTTGTTTTTATTACATTTTAGTAAATATGATGTTAATCTGACCTGGGTTTCCAGGTTGGGAGAGTCTCCATGCAGTTATCATCAGCGCTCCCAAATTAGCAGTTGTTTCTGGTGGCTCACTGGTCAACCTGGCCACCATCTCAATAGCACATTTAACCAATGTCTATTAGTGTCGATTAACCATCAACAGTGTATTTTTAATGATGTACTGTACGTCCTATATAATGAATTATTAATGGCCACGCGTGACAGACACATGCGCTAAAGATTAACTGTGCTTCATGCTGAGTTCATCGACACTATAATGGCCTGATATCTTGAGATTAACGGAAATACACTATATGGCCAAAAGTTTCTGGACACCTCTTAGTCTGGGGCTGTTTTTCATGGTTTGGGCTAGGCCCCTTAGTTCCAGTGAAGGCAAAACTTAATGCAGTTACAGTCTTGACAATTCTGTGCTTCCAATGTTGTGGCATCAGTTTGGGGAAGACCCTTTCCTGTTTCAGGGTGACAGTGCCCCCGGACACACAGCGAGGTCCATATAGAAATGGTTTTTGTTGAGATCGGCGTGGAAGAACTTGACTGGGCTGTACAGAGCCCGGACCTCAACCCCATCCAACGCCTTTGGGATCCTTGAAAAACTGCCTAAACTAAGCTGCTTTTGGAGGTGGTGTTTTGGGCCAGTAGGGGGCACTCTCCTTTGCCAAATTAGGGTAAGACTGACACTTACAGGAGCACCATATCTTCTCCAGCTTGCCCGCTACTCTCTACCTCTTTCCCACTTATAGTAGTTTTGGTACTGTGCAATATCCCTCATGGGCTAGACTAGCATACAAGTCATTCTGGATGGAGGACCGTCTTTTTCCAAGCTAGCCCACAACTCTGTGCATTTTCACCATAGAACTCTTGTGCTGAGGGATAGCCCTCCTTGGTTAAATTAAAAAAGGAGAAATGCTCATTTGGAGGACCATACTTTAACTACCTGGCACAGCCCTCTCTGCCTCTTCACCGTTGACCCTCATACCTTCCCACGCCAGCCCACAAATCTGTCTCTTCACCATAGAGCTCTTATACTGAGGAATAGCCCTTCTTGACCAAATTGGAGAAGGGGAAATGCCTGCCTGAGGACTGTATCTTCCCACACTGGTCCACAAATCTCTGCCTCTTTACCGCTGAGTTTCTATACTGCGAAATGGCCCTCCTTAGCCAAATTAGAATAGAGTAAATGCTTGCTGGAGGACCATAATTTCCCAAGCTAGCCCACAACTCTCGTCTTCTTTACCATAGAGTTGTTTTTCTCAAGATTAGCCTAAAATCATGACGCTCCCTTAAGGAGCGCTTTGGTTTGATTGTGTTTGAAGGTGAAGGACAGTGGCTGTGGGCTGAGCCGCGTTGGTATGCGTGTGGTGTGTGACTGCAGTGTGTGAGTGAATGAGAGTGACTGCACTCATTTTATAGATGCTGTATCTGAGAATGAAGATTGTTATTATTGTTGTTATTATTATTATTAATAATAATAATAATAATAATAATAATAATAAATTAATACTTTTCATTTAGTAGTAGCAACAGTATCAGCAGTAGTTGCAGTAGTAGTAGTAGCAGTAGTAGGAGCAGCAGTAGAAGTAGAAACAGTAGTAGAAGCAGTAGCAGTAGTAGCAGTGGCAGTAGCAGAAGTAGAAGCAGTAGCAGCAGCAGTAGCAGCAGTAGGAGCTGTAGTAACAGTAGTAGCCGCAGTGTTAGCGGTAGCAGCAGCAGTAGTAGCCGTAGTGTTAGCGGTAGCAGCAGCAGTAGGAGCTGCAGTAACAGTAGTAGCTGCAGTGTTAGCGGTAGCAGCAGCAGTAGGAGCTGCAGTAACAGTAGTAGCTGCAGTGTTAGCGGTAGCAGCAGCAGTAGGAGCTGTAGTAACAGTAGTAGCCATAGTGTTAGCGGTAGCAGCAGCAGTAGTAGCAGCAGTAGGAGCTGTAGTAACAGTAGCAGCCGTAGTGTTAGCGGTAGCAGCAGCAGTAGGAGCAGCAGTAGGAGCTGTAGTAACAGTAGTAGCCGCAGTGTTAGCGGTAGCAGCAGCAGTAGGAGCTGTAGTAACAGTAGCAGCCGTAGTGTTAGCGGTAGCAGCAGCAGTAGTAGCAGCAGTAGGAGCTGTAGTAACAGTAGTAGCCGCAGTGTTAGCGGTAGCAGCAGCAGTAGGAGCTGTAGTAACAGTAGTAGCCGTAGTGTTAGCGGTAGCAGCAGCAGTAGGAGCAGCAGTAGGAGCTGTAGTAACAGTAGTAGCCGCAGTGTTAGCGGTAGCAGCAGCAGTAGGAGCTGTAGTAACAGTAGTAGCCGTAGTGTTAGCGGTAGCAGCAGCAGTAGGAGCAGCAGTAGGAGCTGTAGTAACAGTAGTAGCCGCAGTGTTAGCGGTAGCAGCAGCAGTAGTAGCAGCAGTAGGAGCTGTAGTAACAGTAGTAGCCGTAGTGTTAGCGGTAGCAGCAGCAGTAGGAGCAGCAGTAGGAGCTGTAGTAACAGTAGTAGCCGCAGTGTTAGCAGTAGCAGTAGCAGTAGTAGCAGCAGTAGGAGCTGTAGTAACAGTAGTAGCCGCAGTGTTAGCGGTAGCAGTAGCAGCAGTAGGAGCTGTAGTAACAGTAGTAGCCGCAGTGTTAGCGGTAGCAGCAGCAGTAGTAGTCGTAGTCATAGTCGTATGAGTTTTATTATTACTTCCTTATTCAGAATGCTGAACCAGTTGGGGTGCTTCTCAGGTCAGCCGCAGCACACTTCGCCCACTCGAGCCCAACGTGTTACCCTGACGCCCCCGGCCTCGGGCGACCGTCTCGCACCTAACGCGGTTTCCAAGGGTGCGAACTCCCGAAAGGAGCGGGCGAGCGGCCCGCCGGGGGATATCCGCGTCACTGGCGCGGGACGGGCGGCCTCGTTCGCGGGGGAGAACCCTGGCTGGCTTCGGCTGACCCCGCCTCCCAGCGCGGGCCAGGGGGGGTTAACCCACGCTCGGAATACAGGGCCTGTGGAGCTCAGATACGCGCGGCTGTCCATCATCTCCTGCCAATTTTTTTTTGTTTTTACCTCCGCTGTTGAAGCAGTCCGAAGACACAGCTTGGTGGGGGTGGAGGGGGGGGGGCCGTCAGATATTGACATGGGTAAAGGAGGGGACGCGGCGTCCCCTCTCATCGGAACGTTCCGGACCCTCCGAGGGGTCGGCGGGGCGGCGTGCTCGCCGTTCCTCGCCGTCCCCCCCCCCCACTTCCTCCACGCGCCACTTGGCCCGACCGCCCTCTGACCCCGCCGTGGGTTTCCATGGCAACCTTCATTCGGTCCCCACCCACCTTGTCGTAGCCACGACAACCCCGCCCCCCCCCCCGTCCCCCATTTTATGACACAAGCCACGAATCGTTCCCCCCTACGAGTGGGAAACGAGAGGAATTATCCGAGCGGGCGCTGGAAGCGATCCGGCTTCCGGATGTTTCCGAGCGTCTGCGGCCACTTTCTCTGGGAAGAGAGGGCAGGGGGAGGGGGAGGGGAAGGCCACGCACAGACGTTTACTGAGTGCGCCCAGCGCTCAGTGTCGGGGTGTAGGATAGACAGTGTAGGGGAGGACCACGTGTGTGTGTGTGTGTGTGTGTGAGAGAGGGTGATAGAGTGAGTGTGCGTGTGAGAGATAGAGAGAGAATGTGTGTATGTGTATGTGTCTGAGAGAGTGTGTGTGTGTGTGTGTGTGTGTCAAAGAGGTAGAGAGAGTGTGTGTGTGAGAGAGAGAGAGGGAGAGAGAGTGTGTGTGTGTGTGTGTGTGTGTGTGTGTAAGAGAGAGATATATCTGTACATCTGTAGAAAGGAGGATATTTGATGCTGTAAGGATCTCAGACTTGTATGACTTTATTTGTTCTGTCTTGCATTGGTCTACAGATTTGTTTAACTATAAACCTACAGTGAAAATGGAGCATACTTGGTATGCGTTTCTGATATTTGCATCTTAAGAAACATTTTCATAAAATGCTGAGCCAGAATCAGTTATTGTCACAATCAATTTCCCATTCTCTCGTTCGAATTGTTGCTCAGAACAAACATTTTGTCTTTCTGAAAGCAGATTTCATTTTAACGTTGTACCAAAAGCATGAATATTTGCCATAAAGCACCAACTAAAAGTATGAAACAACCACGCTGTCAGCTCCTGGGTTTGGCGGATAAATTGTCGACCCATGGATCCGCCTCTCCCCCTCTGCCACATCCATGATTGACGCGGGTTCAGACTGACCCTTTGGCCTCGTGCTGTATGCGTTTCCTCGATTCCTCCATCCTCGCGTCCTTTCCTCGTGTCCTCGGCTGGGTGGAGCCAAGGAGGAAGGAAAGGATGCAAGGAAGTAAAAATCAGCGATTGGAACGAGGAGTCTCTGTTTCTTCATCTTTCTGTTTCCTTGTAGTTGTGTTTTATGGCTGTTATATGGCGAGCCTTTAACATCTCTCTCTCTCTCTCTCTCTCCCTCCGTCTTTCTCTGTTTGTTTCTCTCTCTGCCTCCCTGTATTCTCACATTTCAGTTTGTATTCATATTTAAATGTGCCTGAGTTGCACAACCATGAATATAACTGTTTGGAAGTAATACCAGCAACAATGCTGCTGTCAGTTATCACAAATTGATAACGTGCATTTGTGTAAATAGCAATTCGACAAACACTTTTTATTGTTGACAAATGTTACGCGCAGTGTTTTTCTCACTCCCTCTGTTCCTCTCCCTCCCTCCCTCTCCTCCCCTCTCTCACCTTTCCGCTCACTCTGTTCCTATATCTTTCGCTCCGTACCTGTACTCGCTCTCCTCTCTCCTCGTCTTGCTCTCTCCCCCCCTCCCCTATTCTCTCTCCCTCTCTCTCCCCCCGCTCTCTCACTTCCTTTTTCGCTCTCTGTCTCTCCTCCTCTTGCTCTCTCCCTCTTTTTCTCATTCTCCCTTTCTCCCTCCTTGCTCTCGCCTTCTCTCTCTCTTTCTCTCTCCCCCCACTCTCTTGTCCTCTTTCTCTCTCTTTCTCTCCCCCTCTCGCTCCCCCTCCCTCCCTCCCTCCCTCCCTCTCTCTGACACGCTGAGTGTGCTGAACTCTTGGGCCTGCAGCAGATGGCCGCGTGTTTGTTGACGGCAGTTTGTCCGCACCCCTGCAGAACAGTACGGAGCGAGTAAGCCGTAACCGGGCCGGAGTTTGCCGCAGCGAGGGCCCCCCCCCCCCCCCCCCCCCGCCGCCCCCCCGCCCCACCCCGCCGGCACCTCATAATTAGCCGCTAAGCCCCAGGAATTAAAGCCTACGCTTGTTTTCGTGAGACGTCCCGCCACGTCCGGGTTAATCGCACCGCTCTCCCCCCCCCCCCCCCCCCCGCCCGCTTCGAACGACGAGCCGCCACGACCGCCGGGGCGTGTCCCCCCCCCCCCCCCCCGCATAATTAACCCCACGTGTCCCCCCCCCGAATCCGGAAACATTTTTTTTTTTCCCCGCCCCTCTTACGGACGTGAAATAATCGTTTGAGCGACGCTCGTCGTGACTCTGCGGCCCTAGCTCAGCGGCGTGCGGCAGCCCACCGCCCGACCCCGCGGGGCACCGCCGCGGGCCCCTGGGAAAATCCGGCTGGGTCCGCCCGGAGGATTCGGAGCGGGCGCTCGCCCTCAGCGAAGCCTTTCGAGGAAACGGCGAGCCCTCCCGACCGCCCGGGTCGGCTTTTCTTGGCGAGGTCGTTGATCGGAAAACACAAACCCTTCCCCCCCCCCCCCCCAGAGTCCGGGACAAACAGACGGGGACGGGCCTTTTCTCCCCGCTGGGGCCCCCGAATTCGGGCTCCGGGAACGGCCGGCCTGTAGATATCAGGCCCGGTTTTCGGACGCTCTTGTTCTCTCTTTCTCGTGGACGTTGTTCGCTTCGTCGATCCTATCGCGGCTTTCCTTTCGCCCGACGCGTTTCCTTGATTTCTATCGCGTTTGAATAAGCTCTCGTCACAGTGCGGGCCCCCCCAACCCCCCACCCCGGGCGCCGTGGCGATATTCAGCCCCAGTGCCGCGGCCCCGGAGAGAGATGGGACAGGGCTGGAGGTGGGCGGGAGAGAGAGCAGAGATTGTTCCGGAAACATCAATATTCATCCACCATTCCCAGAGCCGCCGCCGCCGCACCACAGCACCGAGGAACCATGCAGGACATCTATTATTCAACACACACACACACACACACACACAGTCATACACACTCACACTCTCACACGCACATACACACACACACAGGCATACACACTCACACTCTCACACGCACATACACACACACACAGGCATACACACTCACACTCTCACACGCACATACACACACACACAGGCATACACACTCACACTCTCACACGCACATACACACACACACACACACACAGTCATACACACACACACTCTCACACGCACATACACACACACACAGGCATACACACTCACACTCTCACACGCACATACACACACACACACACACAGTCATACACACACACACACACTCTCACACGCACATACACACACACACAGGCATACACACTCACACTCTCACACGCACACACACACACACACACACAGTCATACACACACACACTCTCACACGCACATACACACACTCCAATTCTCACGCGTACATACACACACGCACACACACTCACACGCACATACACACACTCCAATTCTCACACATACATACACACACACTCTCACACACTCATACACTCTCACACATACATACACACCTGTATTTTTGCCAAGTGTTAAAGCATGTCCTTTTTAATTTTTTTGATACAACAAGATGGCTGCTACACCAGTGAAACTGCAAATCGAAAGGGAATTTTTAAAAAGAAGTGTTGCTAGTGTCACATGTGCATTGTGGTGCTCCAAAATAACCTCATACTTCCTACTCTATGCCAATGATGCCACGCAAACACATAGCACTTACCACTTGGTGGCGCTATAACAGAAAACCAAATTCATCCTCACAAGAAAAACTTTTACCGAGAGGCCGTATCTCCGATCATAGCTGTTTTCAGCTATTATTACTATTATCGTTATTGCTATTGTTATCATATTGTATTGCGTATTTTATGGATAACTGGACGATCTGGATATGTGGAGCTTGGATACTTTCCACTGGAAGTGCTGGAGCTGCTGATTGGTGTGAATCCCAGTGGCGGGGGTGGGGTGGGGGGGGGGGCTCTCCCCCAGCTCTCGTCTTTAATATAATTAGAGAGTCTCTAAACGAGCGGGAAACTCCCCCGAGCCCGGAGCAGTGTGTGCTCCACTGATACTCACCTTGTTAATTACTGGCTCTCTGTCATAATGAGATTTAATGAGACCCCCCCCAAACACCCCCCACCCCCCGCACACACACACACACGATAAGGGGGGGGGCGGGGGGGCGCATGGGACGGGGGGGGGGGCAGTCAGATTCAGACAGGCGCGAGACATACTCCCGTGTGCGTTTTTAACCGTGGACTGTAGAAAAAACACGGCCAAGTCTTGCGGTGTCGCCCATTGGCTCTCCGTGGCCTCGGCGAAAAGTGTTTTTGGAGCCCGGGATGTGCACTTCGTGGGTGCCGCCATGTTGTGCAAATTGGAGCCTGAGACTGTGTGGTAGGGAAAATGGGGGGGGGGGAAGACCCTTATATGGGCGTGAAGTCTGCCCGAGTCCCGAATAATGATTTATTCCAGCAGACGTTGAACTTTCCATTTCTGAATTCTTTTTTTTTTAAAAAGGCAGCAGACGATGTCCTTGCAAGCGTTGGCAGCGTCGCCCACAGACTTCTGTAATCGAGCTGCGAACTGGAAATAGACTTCCTCGGTCGCTCCACGCACACTTATAAACCAATTAGACCTGAGCTCTTATGCAATCCTGGGATATTTCGGCCAACCAGGCATCACTAATGGAGCCGCGAGCCGGAATGGCTCGATCCAAGCTGGGGTCGTTAAAATTATTATTTTTTTTTATCCAGGCAATAGTCATCCATCCCTGATCAGGGTTCGAGGTCCGACACTTTGACGGACAGGTCTTATGATGGATCTGTCTGCTTGTTTCGGACCTGATTGGATTTCTTGGTCCCCGTTGACGCTCTGACATGAATAACTGAGCCGCCCGATCTGGCTTCCGGCTCCAGCAGAAGGCTTGATATCCTCCCTGTGCCAACAAGGAAAGATACGTCTTGTCATGTTCATTTTATTGCTGACTGTGTGATCCCAGCCTAGATTTACTGGATGGAAAGGAACGGCCGTCTCGGGAGATTGATTGCTCCTGTCTGCGCGAGGAAGCGGATCCCCTCCTCGCGCTTAACGCTGAGATCGGTGGCGAAGATCAGACAGAGCTGGTCGGGCGCGGAGAGAACGCACGCAGACGTCTGAACCGCTCGGAGGCTGCGTGCGCTAGCACGTAGCGACGGACGTTTTCGCGAACCCCACGGCGCGGGAGCCTGCAGGGAGCTGTTAGTCACCGACTTGTTTGAACCAATCGAAAAGCGTTCTGCTCTCCGGAGCCAGGCGCGATGACTGGTTGAAATCGGGGAGTTGCTGGTGGCGTGACGTAGCTCCGCCCATTTGGCCTGAGAGGAAGAGTTTAGGCCAGGGGAGGAAACTTCCTGGAATTTCTCTCCACAAAAGCTACTCTATTATGCAGAGGAAGTAGTGCTCTACCAGTAATGGGAATCAATAGCATTGTCGCAAGTGAGCTTTTCTGCTTCGCAGACCCAACGAGTCGTATTTTTTTTTGTTGCTGCGGCAATTGATTACTAATGCCTGGGCTGTCAAGAAAATACTCTGATGAAAATGCAAATGTGACGACAAGTCAATTTTGTGAAAAATCGCTTTGCGTGACAGCGGCCTGCACACTGCTTCCTCATACATATTTATAAAGCGGGTTTGACGTTTGTTTGGGAAGCTACCTTTGCTGGGATTGAACAACCGAGAACTCGTTCGTGTTGTTGCATATTTGTTTTTTTTTTGCGGCCAACGATAAAAGACTGCAGTTTCCCTCTCGAGCCGGTCTTTCAAGGTCATTGCTTTGGCTATACTTCTCAAGTTCTGCTGGAGTATTCAGAGAAGTATCAATCCGTTAATACTGTTCAACCTTTTTCTTGTTTAGTTAACACCCCTGGCTAGTGCCCCCAGAGAGAGGGGGAGGGAGGGGGGGTTGTATGCTGCCCTCAGCCATTAGCCAGGAAGTAGTGTGAAAGTATCCTCCAATCGCAGGAAGCAGTGTGAAAGTATCGACCAATCACACAAATTAGTGATAAAGCATCCACCAATCGCAGAAAGTAGTGATGAAGTATCCACAAATTGCAGGAAGTAATGGGAAAGCGTCCACCATTCACACAAAGTAGTGAGAAGGTATCCACTAATCACCTTCAGCGTTGCTGTTGTTGGTTTGTCTAGTGGACTCTGGGGTTGCTGAAACTGTACTGCCCCAGCAGGGTGACATCACTGCTGCCCTCATCCCTGTTTTATTGCCTCCGGCCCCCCCTCTCCGCGACCGCGCCGCCGGCTATCCTACCCGGCAAGGGAGGGCTCACCCCCCCCCCCCCCCCCCCCGAACCCGCAGCCCCGCCCCCCGAGCTCTCGATCAATGTCCTTTAATCCGGCTCTTAATGAGATCCTCACCTGGGCTCCACGCGTCCCCACATCCATCCTCCCGCCGGGCCCCGTCGCCGGGAAACAGGACATCGGGAACGCGTCGGCGCGGGCGTCCCGCGACCTCGGGGGCCGACGGTTGGCGCGGACCGCCTTAATCGCCTCGGGCGCGAGAGAGGACGCGTCTCGGCGAATTAATAAGGCTTATCGGGCCTCGTTTCCAGAGCTGAAAATACGTCGATTTCTCAAATTCGGCCCCCACTTCCTGCTTTTCCTTCTCGCGGCTCAATCGAATCTAATTGGCGATGACTTTACTGGGAATTTCAAACCGAAATTTTGGGGGGCGTGGTTTTCCCGGGACCGAGAGAAAAGAAAGGTCCTCGTCGTCGCAGGAACGCGGAAAAGGGTCGCGCGGCCCAGAGGCCGGCGGCGTATCGATTCGGGGGGGCAGTTGCTCGGAGCGACGGGTGTGGAATGTCAGCCGAGGCGCGCGGCGCGGTCTGAGAAGCGGCGGGAGACGGGTCGGGTGAAGGGACGCAAGGCGACCGCACGCGGCTCGCCCGCGTCGTCGCCTTGGAGACCCTCGACCGCGTCGCGCTCGCAGCCAGGACGCCTCCCCTACGGAGCCCGGCTCCTTCCCGGGTTTCTTCCTGCACGTCTTGCTATATAAACATAAAGTTTGACTGATCTGAGGTTTCAACATCCGCTTTCTGAGCCCGCATTGAAACTGAAGGGATTCTGGGAAATGTAGGCAGTTTGTTTGTGTGCCACAGCACGGGTCTGAGTCTTCTTGTCTCAGGTTCGGAAACGAATGTAAATTCAGGGTGGAAGTGAGCCCAGGCATGCAAGCTGGGATTGCCTTCCGAAACTTCATCTCTTTTCTCTTAAAAGAGAGCCAGAAATCGAGTCTCTTTGTGACAAGTGGGTCAAAACAGAGAAAATATTTTTTAAATCTTTAAAAAAAAGAGAAATAATACCTTCACATGGGATTTGGCTTCCTTTGGAAGTGACAATACAAGTACCTAAACTTTGAATAGACCCCCTGAGGTACCCAAATGGAATGGTTTATTCAGGTCACGTTCAGGTTAGCAACATGTTGCCTAGAAACACTTCCATCTTGCAAAATGTATATTATAAAATGGGGGACTAGTAGAGGGCGCTCTCTCCTCTGGCCCAAATAGAAATCTAATGTCCTGGCACAGTGATGGGGACACTGTACTGTAGAAGGTGTGATGTTTCAGATGAGGCATTAACCCATGGTCCTGACACACACACTTCATTAAAGATCCTATTCTACCTCTACAAGAAAGACCAGGGCTGCCAATCTCAGTGTCCTGGCGAAATTCCTCTGAAATGTACTTTTTACTCCCGGTCACCAAATCACCCCTCGTGTGATTGGCTACAGTCACTCGCATTCCCCGCCCACTTTGAACGTCTATATCATCTACTGCAAGAGAGATCGGAGTTCTCAGTTCCCCCAACAAGGTTAGTTGGAGGTAACATGAAAAATACGACTGTGCTGTTGTATCACATTAGATCAGCGTACAAACCAAATGCCTAGTTTTCTGTATTTCCGTGACCTAGAAAATTCCTCTCTGTGTTTGAGGGAAGAGAAACTCCTCGGGTAATTTGCTTACAGTTGTCGCTGTTTGCAGAACGGTGGACATGTATCCCAGTGTGCTTGTCAAAATAAAAGTTTTCATTACTGTATGCAAATATTACTCAATTAGCCATGCAGAAATACCGGCATAATTATGTTATATTATTCTCCAGCATTACAGGGTAGAGGAACCCGGTCAGTTATACACCAGTGTTACTGGGTCTGTAGATGAACCTGGTGAGTAATGCAGCAGTGTTACAGGGTCTGTAGATGAACCTGGTCAGTAATGCAACAGCATTACAGGGACTGTGGAGGAACCCGGTCAGTAATTCTTCAGCGTTGCAGGGTCTTTATATAATCTCGGTCAGTAACACACCAGCGTTGCAGGGTCTGTATATAATCCCGGTCAGTAATGCAGCAGCGTCGCAGGGTCTGTATATAATCCCGGTCAGTAATGCAGCAGCGTCGCAGGGTCTGTATATAATCCCGGTCAGCAACGCACCGCCGTTGCAGGGTCTGTATATAATCCCGGTCAGCAACACACCAGCGTTGCAGGGTCTGTATATAATCCCGGTCAGTAATGCAGCAGCGTCGCAGGGTCTGTATATAATCCCGGTCAGTAACGCAGCAGCGTCGCAGGGTCTGTATATAATCCCGGTCAGTAGTGCAGCAGCGTCGCAGGGTCTGTATATAATCCCGGTCAGTAATGCAGCGTTTGAGACTGAAGTGTGCCTTGAGGCGGGGCGCGGGATGTAATTGTCATTGATCCAGCGCTGGCTGATGTAAATGCAGCCCCCCCCCCCCCCCTCTGCTGCGGAGCGCCCAGAGCCTCCGGGCTAATGGATGTTTAATGTCAGTATTGGCTTTTGTGACATTTGTGCTTAGAATTTTATTCTGTTGATAGTGGTGTCAGATTACGTGAGCCCTGAGTGTGTGTGTGTGTGTGTGTGTGTGCACAGTATGTGTGTGTGTCCATCTTGCTCCATACATGCATGGCGTGCGGGTAACTGTGCGTTCGCTCAAGCGAGTGTGTGTGCGGTGGGGGCGGGGGGGGGGGGGGTTTGATTTGGGGTGAGGGGGGGGTTGGCGGTCTGGCGGTCGTTAATATTCCGAGCGGGCCGCTTCCTCCCGCTCCGCCTTCTCCCCCCCCCCCCCCCCCCCCCCCGGCGGATCTCGGGGCCCGGGCCTGTGTCCTTGGCGCAGACAAAGCGAGCGAGGATCGCCATGGCGACGCGGACTCCACCACACTAGAGGGGCGGCCTTTTTTAATTTATTTATCAGAGATGCATTTGTGTTCACACATACACACACACCTACGCACCACACACACAAACACACACACAGATATCTTCATAATTGCACCTCTAAGCATCTAATATTGACAATGTCACTCTGACATATGTGCGTACCCATTCAAGTGTCTCCATTTTAAAGGAGAAATCCATTCGCTCTCTTGAGTCCGGCGGTTATCTTGGATTTTTAAATAGGTTCTTAAAACCCACACAGATGGTCTCCGCGTTTCGAACATTTCAGCATGCTTCCTTTCGTCGCGATGTGCCGCTGGTCCGCCGCTGATCCGCCGCTGATCCGGGGGAACGTGGCGAGGCCGGCTCTCGCGCGGACGCGAGGAGGAGGATGATGGTGCGGCTAGACGGGCGAAATCGATCGACAGACGGGGGATTCGGGCGCCCGTTCTGCGTCGCCTGGGGTCCAAATCCGGGGGCCCATTTGCGCACTAGAACTGCGCCTGTACCGGATCAGCCACCCAGCAGCAAGATAGTTTCGTTCTTTTATAACCAAAGAATGTTGTCGATACGTGTGAATGCCTACGTTTCTGTCGTATGCTGCTCTTGTATTTTAACGTCTTGTTGTTGTGGAAATACCTACGTCAGGGCTGCCCAACCCTGTTCCTGGAGATCCATCGTCCTCTAGGTTTTCACTCCAACCCTAATTTGGCACACCTGATTGTACCAATTGGCAGGTCAGTGAGATCTCCGGCTGTTGAATGGGGTGCGTTTTGTTAGGGCTGGAGTGAAAACCTGCAGGACGGCAGATTTCCAGGAACAAGACTTTGCGGCTGCTTTTTTTTTTTTTTGGCCAAGACTACCTCCATGGGGGGAAAAAAGAAAAAAGATTTTATGCTTCGGTGGGTCTTTCCCGGAAAAATAAAGGAAAAGTAAACACAGAATAAATCAGGCCAATGAGATCCGGGCGCGCACACAAACGCAAGCACGCAGATGCTGATGAGTTCCGGCCCTTCGTCCCTGGACGTTTATCGTGCTGTCCGCGCCGCTCGCACAATCTTCGGCCGTCTTTTTGACATTTACCGTGCTAAGGGCGCTACCAAGGCTAACGGCGCTACCCAGGCTAACGGCGCTACCCAGGCTAACGGCGCTACCAAGGCTAACGGCGCATTAACGAAGTCCGAACCAAAACGCCCGAGCGCCTGTCCCGCCTCCGTTTCCACGCGCGGGGGGTCGTCGAAGCGGACGGGTTCCGGATTCAGTACCGCTCGGCGCTACGATGTTTGCAATGACGACGGCGCACGGACGCTTCTGAGCGCAGTGCCCGTGTACGCTATTTCGCGCGTGTTTTAGTCTTAGTCACGCAGTTCAGGGGCAGGGCCTCTCCTTGTGTTTCCACTCTCCGTCAGTCTGTGTTTAGCAAATAGATTCAGGCTGACGTGTTTTTTTAAATTTTTTTTATTTTTATACAACAGGAAGTAGACTCTCAGTCCATTGACGCATAGGATGAGATGTCTTGTAGCAGGGATCTCCAACTGCAGTCTGGTTTTTTGTGATTTCCTTTCGATCAGCAGCTAATTTAGGTTTCGGAAACAAGGTGTGCGGACTCTTTAGCCAATCGGTGACTGAAATTAAGCTCCCTAGTCAAGGACCTCATCCAAAACCAGCAGACACTGAGGCCCTCCAAGACTTGAGTCAGAGATCCCTGCTCTCTAGTAAATAGGACTATGGGGCGTATGGGGGTGGCTTCCACCAGCATTAGAACACACCGGAAACCTTAATCTGATTGGTTAAATCCAGAAACAATACCAGCACACTGCTTTTGAGGCCTTCAGTGCATTGTTTGGGTTTTTGCTGTGAGCAGGGGGGTAGCGTTTTTAGACTTTTTGGGTCTTTGCAGCGGATTGTGTTGGCCAATCAGGCGTAGCGGGGCGATCAGGTGGCCGGATGCGGAGAGCCGGTTTTCGTAGGAATCAAATCAAGACACCGGGGTTAAAACCCCACACACTGTAACAGAATGGGCCAGGCACCCAATCACAACGAAGGATAGTCTTGCTGTAAGCCAGTGAGAAGGAGGCGTGCCCTCAGAACCGGGTGAATCGGGTGAATCGAATTTACATTTAAAAAAAGAAGTAATTTGATTCTGTTCCTCACCTTCGAAAGCGCTAGCAGTCCCATTTCCGCCTGTCTCAGTTCAGACCTGCGTTACCGAGCCCAAGTCATTCCTCATAACGGCAGCAGCGCGCAGCCGTTAGGATTTCTCGGAAAAAGGCTTCTGAGGACGCCGTGCGGGGGGAGGCGGGGTTTTCCGCGCGGTGGGCGGGGCCCGGCGCGAAGACCCGCCGGCCGCACGCCCGTCGTTAGCGATTCCGCTCACGGGGACCCCGAGGCCGCTCAAGGTCGGAGCGACCGGGGAGCGCTCGGGGGAGGAGCCCTCCTCCCGCTAGCCCGGCCGCGCGGGAGGCTAATATAGGGAGGCTAAAGTACGGCTCCCCGGGGCCTAATTTTCATTGAAACTGCGCCGGGGGGGGTGCAGAAGTGAACCCCCCCCCCGCCACGGGACACGGCGGTGCCTTCGCTGACCACGCCGCGGGCTCGCCGGGAAGCGGAGAACCGAAGCCGCGCGGAGCGCCAGAGCCGACGCCCACGAACCGCGGGTGCGACGCAGCGGACCTCGGCGGCCATTTTGTGTTTCTTTTTTTTTTTTGTTTGTTTTTTTTTTTTTTAACTTACCACAACAGCCTGCCCTCCTCGGGGGGGGGGGAGAAAAAAACAGCTGTCGATTGAAACGCGGTTTGTTTTTGTGGTTTTCAGACGGACGCTAGGCGTTTTTGTCATTCGGCTTTGTCGAGCGAGCGGACGCGTCGATTGCGTTTCGAGCACCGTCTCAGCTCGGCAGCGCTGAACAGTGCGTAACAGCGCTGAGCGAGAGACGCAGAGACGGTCCATAATCCAGCCGTGCGCAGCAGAGCGTTTGCGGGGGGGGGGGCGGGGGCGTGGAGTGAGAGTGCGAGAGGGAGGGAGAGAGAGGGAAAGGGAGACAGAGAGATAAGGAGAGAAAGAGGGAGGGAGGGTGGGATGGGGGAGAGAGGAAGATTGAGCAGATGATGGAGGAGGGATAGCAAGTCTTGGAGACAGGAGAGTTGGAAAGGGAAATCTCTTTATTCCGTTTTATTCAATTTTGTCAACATTCATTCACACACTTACTGCTTTGACAAATGTTTCGCGTGGAACGGCCATGCCAAACCTGAATTTGAAATTGGACTTGACTTGACTAAGAAAGATGTTTCCGGCCGCCCCAGTATTCTGCCGGAACTGTCGTTGCCTCAGGCTGGGATCCTCTGCGTGTTCAAGTCCAGACTTTTACGCAGTGCTGGATGCTCTAGTCTGTAGGAACATGGTCAAGATGGGACTGAGTGGCCTGTTCTACTCACTATGTGTTCTTATGTTGTTATGTTCTAGATGGGCTGAATGGCCTGTTCTCCTCATCATGTATTCTTATGTTCTTATGCTCTAGATGGGCTGAATGGCCTGTTCTCCTCACTATGTATTCTTATGTTCTTATGTTCTAGATGGGCTGAATGGCCTGTTCTCCTCATTATGTATTCTTATGTTCTTATGTTCTAGATGGGCTGAATGGCCTGTTCTCCTCATTGTGCTTTATTCCACTCTTGTGTCTTTTCGCCGTCACGTTCTCCCGTGCTGCTGCCCTGCCTGTCGGGTGTAAAAGATTCACTGGCTGTCAGGAAGGTGCCCCGGAGGCATACGCACGCTCACACGCGCGCACACACCTTTCAGCCTCGGTGTTACTAGCAGAGGATGTGACACGAGTTGGCACGACTGGCGGTTTCCCCGGGGGGGGGGGAGAGGGAGAGGGAAGGAACCGGAGACGAAAAAACGAAATCGTCCCCGTGCGACTGACAGACACCGTCCCCGTCCGCGGCGTCCGGGGAGCCCGGGGACGAGGCGTCCGCCCTTCGGCCGGTCGGACCGGATTCGGCGAGAAGGCCCCCCCCCCCCCCGAACGGAGCTACCGCGGGGGGGGCTAGGGGCTACGGGGGCGGGGGTCCCTCTCTCTCTCGCCCTCGATTTCCCCCTCGCGATGAACGGCGGAGGGGAGAACATTTCTCTGACAGAACGAACGCCACTAAGGAGGCTAGCGTGTTCCCGGCGGAAACCTAATTGCAGTGCAGGTAACCGTTAGCACGACGACGTAGCCACCGCCCTTTGTGTTTCTTCCACATGCATTAATGCCCGATACCGCTTCAGCATGCTCCTCATTCTTATGTTAAACAGCGAGGCTACAGGCAACCGCTTACCTACTCTGAGACTAGAGGTGTATTCAGTACTCACGAGGGAAGATTCCCCTCCCTCCACAGCAAATGGGTTCGGTCAGTTAGTGGCTAATGGTAGCTCAGCTCTACCATCTTTGGTAGTCCCACCCACTCTTCGGTTGCTCCTCCCACCTTCGGTAGCCCCATGCATCTTTGGTTTCTCCACCCATTTTGGTTGCTCCTCCCACCTTTGGAAGCCACACCCATTTCTGGTTGCTCCTCCCACCTTTGGCAGCGCCACAGTGAGTTGCGGACGGCAGCTAAGCCTATCTTTGGTAGCTCGCCCAATCTTTGGTTGCAGGGAGCTTGGATCACTCAGAGTGGGACCAATTGCTGCAGTGGAATTAACACGGTTTAGAGTTGAATTAACACTGGATGGACATTTTACTGTGCGCCGCCTCAGAGGGGAGCAGTTTCGGTTGCCGCTGTTTGCAGAGTCAGGCTTTGCGAAGTCAAAGGTTGGTGAAGCTGCCATATGCAAATTCGCTGATTAGGGAGAGGGGGAGAGGGATGGAGGTTGAGTCACTGGCATCGCGAAAATAAACAGTTTGCCATCTGCAGCTTCTCTGATGAAATCAGAAAGCCTTGTTTTTGAACCTTTTAGGGTTTCTGAAGAAACCCTAGGGTCATACACATAAAAAGCTCAGTTTACGATGTGGCTTTGCTGTTCAGAATCAGACACCTGTACTCCGTCACCAATGAAGGGGAGTCAGATGCATGCTGGTCCTGTGTCGCACGACATTCGCGATTGTTTTTTTTTTTTTTTTTTTGTTTTTTATTAACATTTTTTTTTTTTTTGGCGGTGAGATCGTCTCAGGGCACGCAATCGCTTGGATTGGTGTTCAGACTCTTGTTAATTAACACGGGCGAAGAAAAATCCACAGTTGCGTTCACCGTCATCAATATTCACGAGCGCTGCGTAAAACAACAGACGATTCATTCATATTTAAAATGTCCCCTCTCTTAAGCACACGCTTTTTTCGGCGAGTCCTTTCCCAGGCTGGACGGGGCGGCGCCGTGGCCAGCTTAGGCGAAGGTCGCGTGAAGGTCGAAGGTGTGTGTGTGTGTGTGTGTGTGTATCTCTGTGTGTATGCGCACGTGCGTAAGTAGGCACGTGCGAGTATGCACACGCCTGTACGTAAACGCTCGTCCGGCTTGTTTTTTTTTGCTTGTGAGGTGCATGTGTGCGCGTGTGTTTTGCGTGTGAGGTGTGCGTGTGTGTGCGTGTGAGGTGCGCGTGTGTGTGCGTGTGAGGTGCGCGTGTGTGTGCGTGTGAGGTGCGCGTGTGTGTGCGTGTGAGGTGCGCGTGTGTGTGCGTGTGAGGTGCGCGTGTGTGTGCTCTTGCCATCCCTGACGGTTCCCAGGCTGGAAGGCCCTTGCTCTGCGCTTCTGATACCAGCGGTTCTGGAAACACCACACTGCTGCTCTTGATCACACTTCAGTCAGACGCAAGCTCTCCCCAAAGTGTAGAGCAAATAGAAACGAACAGAGCTCGGCGCTGCTTGGAGAAATCTAGGGCATCTATATTCTACTCTTTCTGCAGAGATTTTCTACTACATCTCTACACTTTCAGATGGTACTGTGAGCTCCTGAATGCAGGGCTCTTGTATATACCGTCATGGCAGAGAGAGAGAGAGAGCGAGTGCATGCATTTATGCGTGTAATATAGGTGTGCACGCTGGCGTAATGTAAAAAATATACTGTATCTGCATGTGTGTGTGTGTGTGTGTGTTTTTATGTATGTGTGTAAAATGTGCATGTGTACATGTTTTTACTTTGCGTAAAAGCACTTTTGTTGCGTGGTGCACAAAGTGATTTACATAATAAGTGTATCGGTAAAGAAATATGTAGGTAAGGCTGAAAGGTGTTAGGTTTAGAATAAATTGAATTGCAATGAGATTTAAAAGACAGAGTCAGAGACCATGAAAAAACGTCAAGGTTAGCTGCCTACTTCAGAGAGCTAGCGTGGCTATCCGATATGCCGATGGACGCTAACCGCTAAGTCACTGAGGCAGCTTTCACGAAATCGCTGCGAACGGTCATCTGGCGTTAAAATAGCGCTCACGCGTTTCCCCCGCCTCTAGCGGGACGACACGAGCTGTGTTCGCCCCAGATAAAACGGCACGATAAATAATACATCGTTTGAAATGAATTATTTCGTCCCGGTTCCCGGGAATACCGAATTCGTCGTTTCGAAGGCCCTTGGTTTCCGCGAAATCTTTTCGACGGCGTTCTCCGTCGCGGGTGCTCCGAGTTCCGGAACGTTCTGTCTCCGGGCCGTCAGGGAGCGCGCGGCGGTGTCGGATGGCGGGGATTAAATGGAGAAGCGGGGCCGAGAGGTCGCCGGTTCCCTGGGAGAGGCGGACGAACGGATTGAGCCTGACGCTAACGGCGGATGTCAGAGACGAGACCTCCTCGGCAACCCGTCCGGCCGGCGGGTTAGACGACGTCCGTCACCGGGCGGATGCGGAGAAGCGCGGCTGTGGACAGCGGGGGTGGGGCTGGTGGGGGGAGGGGGGCGGAGTGGGGGTGGGGGGGTGGGGGTGGAGTGATCACCAATGGGACTGACGTGCAGAAAAAGCAACAGCAGTTGTCGGGGGCGGTCTTAATGTGGGACTGTGTTCAGTGCTTTGGACAGTGTTAGTGTCGAACTGTGTTGAGGACTTTAGACAGTGTTAGTGTTGAACTGTGTTCAGGGCTTTGGGCAGTGTTAGTGGAGAACTGTGTCAGGGCTTTGGACAGTGTTAGTGTATACCTGTGGACACTGGACATTGTGGTCTCCACCTTTGATCAGCAGAACTACATAGACTGTTTGCACAAGATTGTTAGAAACCCAAGCACTGATTCATCGCCAGTGTTTCCATGGTAATAGAGAGAGACGACGTCATCCTGTTAGAGCATTCATCAACAGTTTTCTTTGCATTATCACGACCACCTGTAACCTATTTCAGTCAAAGCCACCCCCACCAAACCGCTTCATCAAAGCAATTCATAAGTGAAAGCCTGGTTTATGAAAATACCACTTGCTCCCAGACCGTCTTTACACAATTTCATAATTAATATGATAACGTCTACCTTTGTATCGGTCGCAGAAATTTATAATTAAAGACGCTGCTTTATAATTTTGAGTCACATTGCTTAGTAACACCTGCACATGGAAAGTGTTTCTCCCCTCTTTTGGGCCATTATGACATCCCATAATTAAATTATAACATGCAATTATGTTGCTATGGAAAACGCGTTTAAAAATAGCAAATCCGCTGCGTGCGTTTAGCAGACGACGCGGACGGGTTTCCAGCCTCCCTCTCTCCTAAAATATTCATTTCTGGGTGACGGCATTGAGGTTTCCTTTGTGGTTGCGTTCGCGCTGTGACAGTAAAGATCCCTTTTACCGGTAGAGATGGCGGCAGCCGTTTATGCCATAGCCCCATATTGAAAGTTCCTGCTTGAACCAGCCTGTGCTGCTCGAGATGGTTTCAGCTGACTTCTCAACACTTCGGTCACTCAAATTTAATTTGTATAGCGTATTTCACAGCGATTGTCACAACGCGCTTCACAGACAACCCTGGCCTGAACCCCCCCACAGGAGCAAGCCTAAAGCAACAGCGGCAAGGAAAGAACTCCCTGTGGAAGATGGGAAGAGACCTCGGAAAGGGACCAGGCTCGAGGGGGAAGCCCGTCCTCCTCTGGTCGGCTCAGGGTGTAGATTGGTGATCAGCTGTCCACCAGCTGGCCAGCCAGTAGTCCGCCAGTCCAGCAGTTTGGACACCAGCTTACTCTACCGGCCTTAACCAGCCTTAACCAGCCTTAACCAGCTTTAACCAGCTTTAACCAGCCCACCGGCCAGCTACGGCCATCTTAGAATCCCCAGCCGGTCTTCCCTGGTATTTTCAGCAGGGCTTTTTACAGATTGGCCGACACACAAACAGTCCGCCAGAAAAAGACGCGATTCGCCGGGGGCTCGGGACGACGCTAAGCCCCTTGCGGTCTTCGGCCGGACCGCGAGCGACGCGGCGAACGCGACGCGCAGACAGCCGGGGCGCCTCCCCTCCGACGCCAGCGCCTTTTAACGCGTCGACGCGTCGGCGCGCGCGTAGCGCACAGGGGGGCTAATCGCTTTCTCTCGGGAGGGGCGGCCGCAGCGAAACTCCTTTACCGGGCGGCCTGTTGGGTTTACCCTCGCGGCCCCCCCCCCCCCCCAAAAGGAGAAACCCGCGATGCCGTCGCGCCGGTAACGCCGCGGCGAGCCGCGACGGCGTCTGACCGGCTGCGTTTCTTTATTAACGGTTTCGTTTCGTTTCGCTCGGTTGGAGAAACGAACCCCCGGATCGAAGAAAAAAATGCCCGTCGCGCTCCGGCGACTTTTCGATTAATTGCGTTTCGGTTAATTTCCTGAGACGACTTGCTCCCTAACTCACACCGCCGGGATTTTTCGTTCTTCTTCTTTTTGGTTCCTCTTTGCGTTTTAGGTGGTCTATTGTCAGTGAGATGTTTCGGCTGGTGCGAATTTGTCCGTCAAAATGTGACTTGGAAAGAGGGAGTTGGCGGTTTTGCCGCGCGGTAGAGCTTTCCAGAGCGCTTCTGTAGCCCCCTAAGGCCTCAAGCGCCCAGGGAGGGGTTTCAGTCCGCAGGGTAGTTCCTGGTGTCTTGCGCAAGAACGACTCGACATGAACCCCCCCATCCCCCCCAAAAGCTTAAAAGAAGCAGCACCTGGCAACCCTTATTTCAGAGGTATGAACAGCGAACTTGAACTGTAATAGGCCATTCCAAATTTGGGGAGAGAGAAAAATAAAGTTTAGCGGGAAAAGTTTGAAGGAAACGTTTAAAAACAAGACAAGATTTTCTCGGTGCCAGTGACAAAAAGGCAGGCTTTTCTTTTAGCAGGTACTTAACTACGTTAATTGTAGACCTGGTGCGTCTTCCGTGTGGTGGAATTGCTGCTTTTTCGTAAATGACCCGGCGTGTCATTTTCGTTCGAAGGCACGCCGTTCGTTCCCGGTCGACGGCAGACGTGCATTTTGGGTTGCCAGACGCACGAGGAGGAATTAGAAGATGAAATGAAGCCGTTTTATTAGGCTGCTGTCTGCCGAGCTGCGCCCGGGGCCTTTGTTATGCAAATCCCTGTAAGATCTTTTCAGAGCTCTGAGTCAGTGCCAGCCTCTCTCCCAGCGTCCTCTTCCTGGTCATGTGACACATCTGTACGGCTCTGCTGCCAGGGCAGAGAGTGCCTGACGCGCGCGCGCACGCACTCGCATACACTCACACACACGCACACACACGCTCACACACACGCTCACACACACTCACACACGCTCACACACACTCACACACACTTGCATACACATACACACACACACACTTGCATACACATACACACACACACACTTGCATACACATACACACACACGCACGCACACATGGACACACGCTCGCATACACACTCATACATACACACGCGCACACACATACACTCACACACACACACTTCACACACACACACTCGCATACACACTCACACATACACAGACACACACACACACACACTAACACACCCACTCACACACGCTCACACACGCTCACACACACTCACACACACACAAACACACACACACACACACTCACTCATACACACACACACACACACGCACGGGCATAGCTGCAGAAAAGCTATAATGACAGGGAGACAGGGTTGCAGGCAGATTAACACTGATGTACAGTGAAGGAGCAGGAATAGTGCATCTTATATCTCAGAGGGAGCGGGGTTGTGTGTACTGTATGTGTACAGTGTGTGTTGTGTGTATATATGTGCCTTGTGGGGACATGGGTTGTGTGTACTGTGTGTGTACAGTGTGTGTTGTGTGTATGTATGTGCATCGCGGGGACAATGGTCCCCATAGTGTACGTTTGCAGTGTTGTGTGTGTTGCATGCATATAGAGCGCGATGAAAAATTATGAAGCACAAGGTGAACGCACGCGTACACACGCTATGTACGTGTACGGCATAAGACCGCCATGCTGCGCAATGGTTGGGGACCTGAGGTGGGCCTGAGAGGTAGCAGGTTCGATTCCTAGGCGAGACACAGCCACTGTACCCTTGGAGACAGCAAGAGACTGAAGCTACAGGACAGGGAGGGGCTGATTGAATAGTGAGAGGAAGGTTGCAAAAAAGGGACAGCAGCTCGGAAACAGGAAAAAATAGCACGTTACATCACAGGCATTTAGCAGATGCTTTCATCCAGAGCGACTTACACAACATTTTTACATAGCAATTTACATTGCATCCATCTATACAGCTGGATATATACTGAAGCAATGCAGGTCAAGTACCTTGCTCGAGCGTCCTACCTGAGAATTGAACAGTGCCCTACCCGGGGAATCAAACCTGTGACCTTTAGGATGCGAGACCAGCTCCTTACCCATTATGCTACACTGCCGCCCCGGAGAATGCATGCGCGGGGAAACAGCACAAAGTGTTGAAGGTTTTTTTTTTCTCTCTCCCACATTCCTGCCTGGATTTCGAGGCTCATCCATTATGGAGGAGAGGCAGCCGCGCTGGAGAATCGAAACTGAATCTTAAGTTGAAAACTTGTTTCTTTCAATAATAGTCCCCCCCCCCCCCCCCCCCCCCCCCCCCCCCGCCGCCCCTCCCTGTTCCCCTCAGACAGACAGCGGCACGTCTCTCTGCTTCCTGCTGTTATCCCCACACAGGAAGGCTGGTGTCTCCCTCCTCAAAGAGCGAGGCCGTCGGTAACGGACAGCGAGCCGGCCCGCAGGGGGGGAGGAAGCTGTCGGGCTCCCTTTGATGACATCACTTCCTGCTCGCGCCATCGCGGGTCGGGTGGCGCGGGGACGCGCGGCTCAATTCGCCGCCCCCCCCCTCCAGACGGGAACCCGAAATTTATGCCCTCTGAAGTTTTTTCCTCCTCTTCTTCTTTCTTCTTCTTTATCGTTCCCCCTCTCTCTTCTTTAGAGCGCCATCCATCACCAAGGAGAAATGATTTCGTTTTTCACGGAAAGCTGGGCTTATTATTTCCCCCCCCCCGATGCTTTGGCTCTCCTCTCCGCCGCGCAGAAGGGTTTTCACTGACTGTGGAGGAGGGAGGGAGGGAGGGAGCGAGCGAGCGAGCGAGGGGTGGGGGGGGCATTTCTGAATTTTAGAAGCGTTTGAGAACGACGTCTAAGGAGTCTTTTTAACCGCAGTTTTATTTGGGAAGGTGTTCCACTCCTGCTCAAGGCTGTAGGCGGGGCTGTTGTGCCTAAGTAACAACCTTCACCAGAATGGCTCAGCAAATACCTGCTTCCCTCTTATTAATAGTAATAATAATAATAATAATAATAATGCATCCATCTATCCATCCAATATGTAACACGCTCATTTTTGTATGCATTGGGCGAGAGGCAGGAATACACCCTGGGCAGGTCACCAGTCCACAGCAGGGCACACACACTCACACACCATTCACTCACACACTCACACCTGGGGATTAGCCTAACCTGCGTGCCTTTGGACTGCCGGAGGAAACTAACGCGGGCGCTGGGAGAACGATGAAAAGGACGGAGTGTGGCACAGTGGGTAAGGAACTGGGCTTGTAACCGAAAGGTCGCAGGTTCGATTCCCGGGTAGGGCACTGCCGTTGTACCCTTGAGCAAGGTACTTAACCTGCATTGCTTCAGTATATATCCCGCTGTATAAATGGATACAATGTAAAATGCTATGTAAAAGTTGTGTAAGTCGCTCTGGATAAGAGCGTCTGCTAAATGCCTGTAATGTAATGTAATGTAATGAAAACTCCACAAAGAAAGTAATACTAACAATGAGGAGACGACGACGCAGAGGAAGAAGAATAGCCTTGAAGTGTGGGTCTTTCTGACGCACCCGCCTGCAGCGCGGCCCAATCAGAACACGGGAAAGCCAAGCGGCTCGTTGCGCTATTGGAGGACGACGCCCGGGCGGCGTCTCGCCGCGAGCCGATTGGCCGCGCCCTCGGGCTCGGCGGCGCTCGGCGGCGCCCGCGTTTGGATCGGAGCCGAGGCGCGCAGTTACCCGCGGGCGCGTGAACGCGCTGGAGCGGAGCGGAGCGGAGCCGCGCGGTTTTTGTTTGTCTTTGTTTCTCCGCGGCGGGCTTTCCTCCGGCGGAAGCCTTTCTGTCCCGTCGCCGAGCGGACGGAGCTGACGCGCGTTTCGTAATCTCCCCGTCGGCTGCCGCGCCGCCGTTTTTACAGCCGCGAGAATCGCCCGGGACCCAGAAGAGACTTGAGAATGAAAAAAGGGGGCGTTAAAGAAAAAAACACACACCCCGGCAGGCAGGGAGAGGCGAAAGTAAACAGTCGTGAAAAATAGGCCGGGCGGCAGCGTCGCACGGTGGGAAAGGAACCGGGATTGTAACCGAAAGGTCGCAGGTTCGGTTCCTGGGTAGGGACACTGCCGTTGTGCCCTTGAGCAAAGTGCTTAACCTGCATTGCTTCAGTATAAATCCAGCTGTATAAAATGGATACAATGCTATGTAAAAGCTGTGTAAGTCGCTCTGGATAAGAGTGTCTGCTAAATGCCTGTAATGTAAGGTAATGGGTGGTATGCAGCCATGGTCCGGTCCGCAGTCCCATTAAACGATTTTGGGGCGGGGGAGGTGCGCGCACAGGACAGAAAGCAGACCGAGGGGATATTCGGCACCCCCGAACGGGATTTATGGACCGCCGTTTAAATAAAAGGCCCGCTCCTGGGGAGGGGCCCCGGGCCCCGGGCGGCTCCAGGTGCCTGCTCCGGCGGGGAAATTGGATCAGCCGCGCCGCTGGGCCCCGAGCGGCCTCGCCCCCCGGCCTGCGAGGGGGCCCTGCAGAAAAAAGCTCCACTACTGCGGCGGGGGTAACTCAGATCCAATTAAACTCTGAGGATCCAATTAAAGGGGCCGTCCTATTGGCCGCAGTAGCTCCTCATACTTTTGAAGCTTGGCGAGGGACTGCGAGCGGATTGGATGAAGACCGAGGGGGGGCGGAGTTTTGGGAGTGAGGGGGCGGGGTTTGTAATTGAATCCCGCGGAAGTGGACCCATGTGGGGGCGGAGCCACTGCAGCCGCGCAGCTGGGCGGGAGGAGAGCCAAGCGGGCTCCTCGCTAGACCGCGTTTCTGCGCTCCGCGCGCGACCAGGTCCCGCTCGTGCTCAGGGAGGGGAGGGGGGAGGGGGGGGGGGGGGGAAGGGGAGGGTCAAGAGCACTCCGCTAAAGTGTGTTTACGTTTCTACTGGCGGTCTCTCCATCTGGAGAAGGCGCTGCTTGATAAATCCCTGAGTAACTGCTTTCGCTCACTGATTGATTCATTTTGAGTGTGAAAACTATGGACGTGTGTGGGCGTTGGCATTGAGCAGTTAAAAAGTCTGGGACATCACTGACTGAAAGATAGTGGCACACTTTAATGTATGTATGACTGTTGTCTCAGTGTAAGTTTTGTGTCTGTGTGTGTGTGTGTGTGTGCACGTGCATTTATGTGCGTGTGTGTGTGTATGTGTACCTGCGTGTACATGAGTGAAATCAAATGATTCATGACATCACAATAAGCGCACAACAGGGATCGCACCGAAAGTCGTTCAAGAGCAAAGCTGAAGGAGGACGCTGGTGGGGAGATGCTGCTTCCACCTGTCTCCCTATTGGTACTCGCCAGGTTGCTGGAGAGTGTCCACCAATCGCTGCCTGCATTGTTCTCTCTGTTGTTACCAACGTGCTCTCTGATTGGCGCAGCTCCTCTCGGTTTATTCTTTGTTAGGTGACATCATGGCTGTCTTTTCCCCCTGTTCTGTTATCCTGGGGTGCAGTTAGGACCCCTCAGAACCCATCTCCTTCTGTTAAACCCATCATGTGCTGGACTGAATCCTACTGGGGCAATATGCCGACCTAATAATAATAACATTTTCTATACTATTACCATGATTGGGCGAAGCGGGTGTCAGCTGGGCTGTTCTGCCGAAGCCGATTGGACGTTACTCTGTTGTGACACCCCCCCTGTGCCCCTGTCTCCATTCCCAAAAAAAAAGTTTACAAAAAGATTAAAAAGGGGCCTCTCCAGAAGTCTTGAAACTCAAGTGCTTTAATAATAACAGCATCTTAAGTGCTTTTTGTACATGGGACACAAAGGAATTGAAACCATAAAATCATAGGATATATAAAATAAAGAAAAAACAGAATAAAAGCAAACACTTAATAAAACATCAATACAGGTAGAATGGTTATATAAGGTGAAAGATGGGGGTTTTTTTTTAATGGGTTTTTAAATGAAAGTATTCCATAAAAGTAACCTTGGTTGCACATTCTCCATCCCCTGTTGTTTGACATTTAGTGACTGAAACAGTGGTCTTTTTTGTGGATGTAAGTCAGCTTTTAAGAGACTGGAAATTTATATTTTGTATTCTGTATTCAAACCTGACCTTAAAAGTGACAGGTAAAATTGATAAGCTTTTAGACCCAAGTAAAAAAAAAATAAAAAAAAAAAGTTCTTCAAGATTACTGTGAAATTAAAAGAAACTTGAATTGTCCCCAGACATAATGAAAGTGATTCAGCTGTATTATTTTTACATTTTGGTTCAGAAAATATTTTGATGAAAGTTCTCAAATGCGTATTTGAAAATAAGTTTTTAAGTGCCAGTAACATTTGAAAACAGCCCAGTGGATGCCAGAGAATTTGAAAGAAGAGTTATGAATATTTATGAAAATAGAAGTTAAAAAAAAAAAAACTGACAATCATATGCTTTAATCTTACGGGCAAAATTAATTCTATCCTAGCTAACACTAAAATACAAACCCAGCTAAACGTCCTCACAGTGTTACTGGAATGTTCTGTGAACGTTTTAACGTTGCCACGACGTTGCTGCAACGTCGTGAGAACGTCCTGTGTTTGCTGGGAAAGCGGCGAGGGCAAAATTGGGTGTTAAAGGAGACCTCTCATATTTTGTGGACATTGGACACGTGTGGGTCCCAGAAGCCAGTTCCGGTCCGCCTCACTTCCTGTCCTCTGTCTCGGAGTGCGGGGCAGTGTGGCGTGGGAACGCCGTCGCGGTTTTTCTCGGTCTCCCCGAACACATTTCTCGCCCCGGAGCGAGGAGCTGAAAGCTGGAACTCGAGAGGAGAGGAAGTGCTGCTCCCGTGAATCATTCATGAGACGTTTCTTTATTATTTATGTTTTTTTTTTTATTATTATCATCATCATGCATTTATGCACCGCTGAGAACATTGTGCTTCTGTGGATGCTGGGTATGGCAAGCTTAACCTCCGAAATCTTAACCCCCAGGAACCTTGACTTCTTGAAATCTTCCTCGCTTCACGCTTAACTGCAAGAACCATGCCCTCCTAATAAATAACTTAGGAAACTATACCCTGTTTCTGGCATGCTTAACTTTTGTGACTGTATCCTCTTCATACGTAACTTTAGGAACTGTACTCTCCTAATACTTAATTTTGAGAACCATTCCCTTCTTGTTAAAATATAAGAAAAAAAGCTTATTAAAAGGTTTACAGTTTGAACTGGGAATTCCGTCCGCAGCTTACGGCACATCCCATGAAATCTGCAACTGCAGTGCCCCACCTAGGATTTGAACCCGTAGCCTTTCGCGAGCCCAGTTCACCACGCACTGCGAAATGTGACCGTTTTTAAAACAAAAATTAAAAAAGCTTGAGCGTTTGTAACGATGCCACTCGCTCGACACCAAACAAAAGGTGTGTGAAGGTTGGATAGAAGGAGAGTGACGTTCTCCCCTTTTTTTTCGATGGCGTTTTTGTCCGAAGCTTCCGCTAAAGCACCGCGCCCCGCTGGCTGAATAGATCAGAGGAAGCTCCTCCTGGCGGGGGGGGGGGGGGGGGGGAATCGGAAACCGGCGGCGGCGAGTCCGAGCGGCCTCTCGGTCAATCCCTGCAAATCGTCTGCGAACACCCCCCCCCACCCCCACCCCACCCGGGGACCTGGAATTGGGCTATCAACGCTGATAAGATCAGCTACCGCTGCAATCCTCCCTCCCTCTCTCTCTCTATGTCCCTCCCTCTCTCTCTTTTCTCTCTCTTTCTTTATATAAATATATCTCCCTCTCTCGCTTTTTTCTCTCTCTGTCATATATATATATCTCCCTCCCTCTCTTTTTTCTGTCTCTCTCTCCCTCTTGCTCTCTTTCTCTCTTGCTCTCGCTGCCCCCCCCCCCCCCCCGCCTGTCGCTCTGTGTCGCCGCGGCGACGGACGCGCGCGGAGAGCCCGGCGCCCCTCTGGCCCCGCCCTCCGGCCGCGAGCCGGCCGCTCTGGCTCGCACGTCGTTCCACGTATTGGGGGGGGGGGGGGGGCGCTACGGCTTTTCTTTTTTAATTCGGGGGAGGCGTCGGACACGTGATGCGGGGACCGCTGTGTGCAATTAAAACCAGCCGAGGGAGAGAGGAGGGAGTTTGGCTTGCCAGCTGTCTCTTGGAAGCATGATAAAATGTCTGTGCAAGGGTAGGTGGAAGGCTTCTGCGTGTGGATTTGCGCATTCGCTTCTGTATGTGGATTTGTGTATTCGCTAGCGTGCAGAGAGTATGTAGTTAGTATGGCGGTGAGCATACGTGTGACTTAATACGTGTGTGTGTGTGTGTGTGTGTGTGTGTGTGTGTTTTATCATTCATGTGTGTTTTTATTATATGTGTGTATGTGTCTTAGCATTCATATGAATGCGTTAGTGTATGTGTGTGTGTGTGTGTGTGTGTGTGTGCGCATTAGCATTTGTTTTTGTGTTAGCATTTGCTTGTTCGTGTTTGTGTTGCTGAGGCCTTTCCTGTCTTTTAAATTACAGACTGTAAAAATCCCGTAAGTTGTTGACAGTGCCTCCGCGATATTGAGCTGTGGACACACAGATCTCTGCTGTTTGCTTTGGGAACTTTACTCTTATGAAGATGAATAGCTTCAATAAACATCCGGCACTATAAAAGTATAAAATAGGCTTTGTAGAATCCCTTTTATTAAGGCATCTGTTGGACCAACAGAAATATGTGATAACTATTTAAAAAAAAAACGCAATCCCTGTGTTACCATGGCAGCCGCAGGACAGGAAGCGCAGGGAGAGCCGTGCAGGCGGCAGGACGTGTGCAGGGCGTGTGCAGGTTGTGTGCAGGGCATGTGCAGAACATGTGCAGGGGGTGTGCAGGGCGTGTGCAGGGGGTGTGCAGGGCATGTGCAGGGGGTGTGCAGGGCATGTGCAGAACGTGTGCAGGGGCGTGTGCAGGTTGTGTGCAGGTTGTGTGCAGGGTGTGTGCAGGAAAATAATAATGTGCATTCCCAAGCCAGACGTAAGTGTAAAATATTGACAGTGCACTGCAGAGACTGGGTCAAAAAATGTAGCCGTAAAAGGACGCGTCCTATAAGAAAAGGGTGGCGTAAGATAAACATTTTTATGCACACTTTTTTCCCTTTTAATTTTATCGAAATCGTTGAGTAATGAAACGTTCGAATCATATAAAATCCACCGAACGTGTGACTAACGTGGGAACGTTAGTGGATGAAAGAACCCTGCGGAAGCTGTGAGCAAAACGGGACTTCTCTTTTAGTCCTGCCAACGGGAACTTATCACAAAGAGAAATGTGATTTTTTTCTGATTAGTAAGCTGGCACTGATTCTCAGTCCCTAATATTTGCTAGGGTTAACAATTCAGAAAAGCGAGCTTTTGTGATCTCCACCGGCAAATACGCAAGGCGAGTTTAACGACTTCAAATGGCGGTTACAATTCATTTAAATAAGTAATGTCTGTTCCCGGTTTTTAAAACCGTCCTCGGGTAACCCGCGGCGAAAGACGCTCTCTTTCGCGAAGTCGCGTCCACCTTAACCGAATCGGCGCCGTCGCCGAGCAGAGCGAAGCCTTCGGCGTGAAACCGTTGAACGGCAACCGTTGCGAGAGGACAGGAGCGACCTCCGCGCTGGACACGCAGGCGTCTGGGGAGAGGGAACCTGAACACCGCGTTAATAAATGAGTAACGTCGGGAATGTCGCGCGCCCGTCCCTGAAACAGCGTGGAGGAGATCGCCCCAGTGGGCCCGCAGCTCGTCAAAGCGGGGTCGTGTGAACGCTACAGGTAGCGAGCCTGTAGCCGGCGCTCGTCGCCGAGTCTTTGTCTGTTTTGTCTGTGAGACGGTAGTGAAGTGCATCATGGGAATTGTAGTGCGGTGCCAAATTGGAAGACCGGTTCTGCTCAGAACGAGAGAGTGGGGAAAAAACTTTTTCGTGTCAACCTTACGGAAAGGCCTTGAGCTGTATTTTGGTAAACGGTGCTACCAGAGCAAAAACATAAGAAACGATGTACATATTTAAGGAAGTGGCATAATCAGAGTAACGATGTACACATTTAAGGAAGTGGCATAATCAGAGTAACCATGTACACATTTAAGGAAGTGGCATAATCAGAGTAACCATGTACACATTTAAGGAAGTGGCTTAATTCTTTTTCAGAGAAACCTTTCAGAGTAGATAGGCAGCGGGGTGGCATTGCAGTTCAATGGCGTTAGCCGGCGCCGAATAGCCCGTCGCGCGCTCGGACGAAAACGCGTCCGCTCAACCCCGGCTGACTGGCGGTCCGTACGGACCGCTTTCCCTCAGTGTTGCACCGGATTGCGTAATGCGCATGAATCCGCGTTCCCGCGCGGTCTGAGCGCGCGTACGGTCGCCTGCTGGGGCTGCCCGCAAGATGTCGGCGCCGTTTTGCCGACGTTCGCTTCTTTAGCGTCCGGGGGGGGGAAAACGTCGCGGCCGGTTCAGGAATGTAACTGCCCGAGAACCGTACGCCACGAACGGCGCGGGATGGGGGGGGTTGTTCGCAGCTCCTGAACGTTTGCAACTTCGAGAACGACGTGAATCCGCACCAATTTCAACTATTTTAGCGGCTCCAATGATCGGAATAATATGCCTGTATTACAGTGGCCTTATTTTTTGTTAAGTGGGCTGCCCTCATTTTGTAACTCACATAGCTTCGTTCAACTCACAAAAAAATCAAACCAGCGCTGACCAGGATCTGATACCATTTAATTTAGTCTTCCTATTCTCTGATCCATTGTGTGGCTTTTTATACAAACTGTTTATTTTTTCTCCTGACCCTTCTTTTTTCTCAAATATCCCCGTCTTCTTTCCCAGAGGTGGAAAATCCGGGTTCAGAGAGTAAAAGTCCTCCCCAGTATTTTGTTCCAACCACCTGGATTTACTAATCAGCACAATTCTTCAGCCAGGGGGTGGAACTAATTAGTAGAATCAGCCGGCTGAGTTCATGGGTGGAATAAACACATGGCAGGACTTTTACTTTCTGACCCCTGGACTTTCCACCTCTGCTCTTTCCCTCATAGTATTCACATCATATTTTTTTTTTCATTGGGGGAGGAGGGGAGGGGGGAAGAGGTCCGCTCTGTTTTATCTTAACAGTACATTTCAATCAGTATTCACGCTCCGGGCTGCTTGTCACGGGCTCTGCGATTGGCTGAATCAAATACGAGCACTTGCGCGGGTACTCGCCCGCGTCGAAACAAACAAGTCTCTGCGTCGGGTGACAGTCGCACCTTTTTTTTAAACGTGATCTTCAAAGACATGCAGTGAAGCCATTTCCTTTGCTTCCCTCGCCTCGAGCTCCCGTTGTTCGCTGCTCGTTGTTTTTTGTCTGTGAGACGTTGGTGAGGTGCATGATGGGAATTGCAGTCCGCTGCTATAAATTGCGAGACCGGTTCTGCTTAGCGCAAATGATAAAAGGATTCCTTTTAAAGCGTTTCATTTAAATTCATTAAAAAGGCATTGAGCTATGCTTCTGAATGTATCTCGGCAAACATAAGTAACAATATACGCATTTAATGAAGTGGCGTAATTTCTTTTCCTTTAAGAATAGATGGGTAGCTGGGTAGCAGTGTAGTATAATGGGTATGGAACTGTGCTTGTGTCCTAAAGCTTGCTGGTTCAATTCCCTGGTAGGACATTCCCATTGTGGCCTTAAGCAAGGTATTGAACCCAAATTTCCTCAGTATATATACTGGTATACAAAAATTTGGGCACTGCTGGTAAAAGTGCATGTTCTGTTGAGTTTCTAAGTGAAAAGATGTTAGAACATATCCTCTTCAGGGAACAAACGTATGATTTTTGAAACTGTTCAAATCAGCAAATAAATACTAACTGTTCATTAATATTTGCAAAAATCTCTCATGTTTTCGTTTGTACCCTGCAGTGGTATGTGGTTGAACCACATAGATTCAACAAAACATGCAATTTGACCCAGGGCTGCCCAAGCACTTTTCATTGCACTGTATCCAGCTGAGTGTCATTTTGCCAGCGGGTAGTGGATGCTGCTTTGCATTGTGGGTAATGGGATCTAGATAGGATGTCATATTTTCTGTACTGCACAGTACCTCTGCGTCAGAGGCCTTACACGTGAACTGCGGATGAATTTGTCTGTACCATCATTTTCTGCATACAATAGCTGTAGAATTTACGGAATAAATTCTACACGTTATCTATTTATATTCACGGGTTTTCTTTTCCTTTTTCCTAAAACGTACATGCCTTCCCGCCCTCTTTGAATGGTGTATTATGTTTAAAAATGTGCTATAAAATTTCTCTGCGAGTACAGCCATGAATATATCTGAGTATATCATCAGCGCAGGTAGTTTAGCGAATACAAAAGCAAGTGCTGCACACACACACACACACACACAAAAACACCGTATGCTGTGGGGGCGGGGCGGGGCGGGGGGGGGGCGTCTGCAATCGAAGCGGAGGTGCGGCGTCTCTCGGCGGGCGCGCGGGCACCGATACGGAACCCGGGCTCGGCGGCAGGGCCCGTCGCCATGCCAACAGAACCGCAAGCTTCCGAAAGAAATTCGGGCGCGCGCGTCGGCGGCGAAAAAGGGCGCGACTCCCTCATGATTAGCGGCGGGGGGACGGACTTGGCGGCGCGATCGCAGGCTGCGGATGAACGGAAAGCGCCTTTTCTTTTACGTCCGGCATCGCCACTCCCGCTCCCCCCCCCCTCCCCCGCACCCCCCACTCGCACCCCGGCAGGGGCCGTCCGCGTGAATGGCGCCCGCGATCCGGAACTCCCGCCGCCGCCGCCGCTCCCTCGCCGCCCCGCCGGCCGGATCAGCGCGGACACAACGGCGTTCGCTGACGTCGCCTCTCGCCGCGGCAACCCCGCGGGGGATTTGGGGCCCGGGCGCGGCCGGCGACGGGAGCTTAGGCTGTCAAAACGCGCCTCCGCTCCGGCTTCACATCCGCCCCGCCCCGCCCCGGGTCCCCCCCGCGCTGGTTCTGACCGCGGGGGCAAACGGACCGGACCCCATTCACCCCACTGATGCCGCTGATCCCCCCGCCATGCAAAGTTGGCAGGATGTTAATGCGCCTTTGGCAACGAGGTACAACAGACAGAAAGCCATAGAAAAACCTGGATGAGAACAATGGGGTGCGTACGTGCGTGTGAGTGTGTCTGTGTGCGCGCATGTGTGCGGGTGTTTCTGATCTGGGGTCAGTTCCGCCTCTTCTCACGGTGGACAAGTTTCAGATTCGGGCGGTGGAGACTGAGCTCAGGTCAGCCCTCCTGCTCTGAGACGCTTCACGAATACGGGCCCAAACCCCGCAAATACTTTGGGCTCCTTGCTTCTGTTCTACCTCTGAACGAAAAAAAGCCAGGAGTAGTCAGTGTACATAATTTCACAGGGGATTGATGTGAACTCTAGAGACATCAGTCAGCCAGATAGCCTCCTTCAGTGAGTTTAAGCAAGCTCAGATTCTCTCAATGGCCTGTAATCCTCACTACACACGAGCTAGCACCAGTAATAGATGTGTCACAGTTCAGTTATCACAACACTTACCTCATATTACTGTATCTTATTTCAGGACACACAGCTCATATTAGCATATTACAGAACACATAGCTCATATTAGCATATTTCAGAACACATAGCTCATATTAGCATATTTCAGGACACATAGCTCATATTAGCATATTACAGAACACACAGCGCATATTAGCATATTTCAGAACACACAGCTCATATTAGCATATTACAGAACACATAGCTCATATTAGCTTATTTCAGAACACATAGCTCATATTAGCTTATTTCAGAACACATAGCTCATATTAGCATATTACAGAACACATAGCTCATATTAGCATATTTGAGGACACACAGCTCATATTAGCATATTACAGAACACATAGCTCACATTAGCTTATTTCAGAACACATAGCTCATTTTAGCTTATTAGCGCCACGCGCATACGTTTGCTATTACGGTTAATTCATTTCTGGGACGTTTGTGAATGCATCTCCGTCTCGTCTGCGGGCTGCTGGTTGCCGGACCCTGGCCTCGATCGCGGGCGGAGGTTTTTTTTTTCCTCGTGGGCGCGCGGCGTGGCGGTAAGAGAGCGGCTCTCCGCGGCGCGAGGTCGCGGGCGGGAGCGAGCGAGCTAGCGCGCGGCGTGTAGCTTCGTCGGCTCGCCGGGCGCTGGGAGGGGAATGTAGGTCAGGCTCGGCGCTGCTGCGCCACCCTCGTCTGCAAGCCTAATCGCTGAATAATCACAGCGCGCCTTTGGGCGTGTGTGTGTAGTGTGTGTGTGTGTGTGTATGAGTGTGTGTGCGTGTGTATGTCTGAGTGTGTGCGTGTGTGTGTGTGTGTGTATGAGTGTGTGTGTATGAGTGTGTGCTTGTCAGTGCATAGAAGTGTTTGCATGCATGTGCTTGTGTTTGTGCGCCTGTGTGTGTGTGTATGAATGTACTTGTCAGTGTATAGAAGTGTTTGCATGCATGTGCTTGTGTTTGTGCCTGTGTGTGTGTGTGCTTGTGTGCATGTGTGTTCGTGTATGTGTATGTACATGAGTGTAGAAAAGTGTTTGCGTGTGTGTGTGTGTGTGTGAGCTTCTACACTTTAGTGTGTGCATTTGTGTGTATGTGTGTATATGTGTGTGTAAGTGTGAGTCTGGGTGGGTGTGTGTGTGTGCACGTGTGTGTGTGTGTGTCTGGGCGTGTGTGTGTGTGTGTATGTGTGTGTGTAAGTGTGTATCTGGGCGTGTGTGTGTGTATGTGCCCGGTTACTTCATACAGCAGGTTAGTGTGTGGCACCAGCGCCTCCGTGTCCTTCCCCTGTATGAGAGCGGAAGGCGGACGTGCGTGTGAGAGGAGTGCGGACTGACAGCCGGAGTCTCGCTCGAGGGACCGTCCCGTATTAGCCGGAAACGGACGCCCCGCGCCCTGACAACCTCACCCGCCGTCGCCGCCGAGAAGCGGGCGGCCCGAAAAAAGCCGACCGGATCTGGGCAGCCGGGGTCACCGCCCGCCGCGAGTTAATTAATTGCGCTTAACGGAATGAAGAGCCGTCCCCGGTCGAGGCGTCCGGCGCGGTCCGCGGGGTGCCTGACCGGAGCCGCGGGCCAATCGCCCTGCGTGGGCGGGGGGTCCGAGCCCCTGCCGCGGGGTCGTCTTTCATCCTCCCTGCTCGAATAAAACAAAAAAAAAACCAGAGGACCGACTGCCCGCCCTCCTTTGGAAAAGACAGATAATAACAATGAGCACCTTCCGTCCCTCCCCACTTGCTACTCTGCGCATTACACTGAGCGTTCAGATTTGTATCTCTGAGCCAATCGGAATCGGGTTCCCGGTGCTGTCGGACACGGGTGCCCCGGGCACTGTGGGGACCTCAGGGGGAGCCGGAACATTCCGCTCGCTGGCGACAGGAAAGCTAGGCGTGGCGCGCTAACCCGGCCGTCAGATCCGCCCACCGCTCGTCCCTTCGGCTCTATTCCCTGAAGCTGCTCCCTGCGGTCGGCCGACGTGAGGCTTTGCTGCCGGGCGAACCGCCTCACCTGGTTCGGCTGCAGCCGACGGAGGGGGGAAAAAAATGTTTGGAGCGCGGTTGGAATGTTTCGGTTCCAGGCCCCTGGAAACGAACGCGGCGGCCTTAGCCTCGGGTTCCGACACGGCGGGGCCGGGGGGGGGGGGGGGGTTCGGTTCCCGCAGCGGCCTCCGCGGTGACCTCCTCCTGTCTAAACCCCCCCCGCGTCCGCTCGCGAGTTTCCGAGGGACCCTTTGCGTAACGTTAGCGTTAGCCGCCGCAGAACGGGGAGCAGGTGATGCGGAATCCCTGTCATCCGTTCCGCTAAAGGAGCGCCGATTCCCCTAATGAAGTGGGTCTCCGCAGGGCTCCTGACTGCGACTGAACGGGGGGTTGCCAGATAACGGGGTTGCCAGATGGATCCGAAAAATAATATTTGGCAACCTTTTTTTGTGCCGGCTGCCGATGGCGATAGAATCTCAAAATCAGTGCACGCTAGTAAAAAAACAGAACAGTAATAATAAAGAATTATGGTTGAGCATTTGAGGATTTTGTTGGTGTTCTGCTTGCTCAGTAGTAATACAAAATCCACTTCTCATTAAGTGGCCCTAATACCTGCATACTTGAACTGTAGCTACAGCATAAAAGTAGGTCAAGTGCAACTATAGGGAAACTTCCACACTGTTGCATCATTGCGCTTTCAGTGCAAAAAACAAAAAAACAAAACATAATTTCCATACTCGAATGTTAAAACATCCATGTTTAAAGTTTTATAAGGACCGCGGGCAAAAAGGCACACGGATTAGCTAGCTAGCTCTCACGTTTGTGAAAACGGAACTTCGGTTGCGCCCGTGAACGGGAACGCGGGACTGAGAGTACGATGCGCGCGCGCACCGCAGCCCGAATTTTGTTTCTGTAGCGAGAGTTGCTGCCCGTGCAAGCAGACGGCCTTTTATAAATCCCCGGAAAGGGGGGGTTTGACGATCGTTTACGGAAACAAAGCTCCGCTGCATGTGGCGGATCAGCCTCGAGACGGTTTCCCGATGCTCTTCCAGGTTTCGGTTTTCCCCGGCCTAATTCCCGCCAAAGCCGGCTGTCGGAACGGAGAGCTCCCCGGCGGAGAGACGCGGGCGAGCGCTCCAGCTAGCGCTTTGAGCGCGGCCCGGACTCGAGCGTGGCGCTGTTGCGAATTCGCACTGTCGCCGTTTTTTTTTTTCTCCTTCGTTTTTCTCCGAGCGGATTTAACTTCAACTGCGGAAGAGGAAGTGTAGTGGAATTAGTTTCCTGAGGTGTCGCGGTGCTGACTTACCGGGTGGGATCAGAAAGAGAAACCATCCATCCGATCTATCCGTTTATCTTACCTGCTCGTTCGTGGTCAGCGTTGTTGGGGGGGGGGCGTGTGTTGGGTATAGCTGGAGCATATCCCAGCATGCAGTGCATTGGGCAGGAGAACCGTCGAAGCGGAACTCACAATCCTAAAATGAAAGTCATCTGCTCCTTTTTAAAAATCTTATTTCCTGATTTTTGCACCGTTATTTATCCTTCTGATTTTGGAACACATCGGTCCTACATTTTAGTCTCATCAGTAGAGCGCCTCTCCTGTATGTAAACACCTAGGGGCCAAGACCGGCTGCGTTTCTTTGAAGCTCACTTCCTGGTCGCTAGTCATGCGTCGTCCTGAGGGAACTCCTGGCTGCGGCAGCCCTGGCCTTGGGTGACCAACACCTTATAAAAATGAAAGAGCTGGTAGTACAGCTTCTGATTCTGTGGAAGTTCGGTTATTAGAAAGTTCCTTGAGGGCAGAGTGAGAGGAAACAAGATCATGGTCGCAGCAGGAAGTGATGTCATCGCACGAGGAAGTTATATGGACCACGTGCAACACGAAATAGCCCTATTAGAAGAACAATCAGTTAAAAAGTGCTTAATTTGTCTGTAATTGTTTCTGTGGTTGGCATCTAGATGGGACTTTGGCACACAAATAAGTATTGGCCCTCATGTGTTTATTTATTGATTTGTTTAATTTTGTTTAGACTTAATCAAGAAATGAAAATAAATAAAATAAAATAAATGAAATATTGAAGCCCTGCTGCATATAACAAATCGCCATAAGTGACAACAGCTTGATGTCCTTGCTCTGGTCACGTATACTACAGAGTAAAATTCCAATTAAATTCGGTGAACTCTGGGAACGAATTTAAATTCAATTCATGGAAGTGCTGGCAACGGTCTCCGGGGTTTCTTTTAATTGATCTTCGGCTGCAGCTCGATTCCCGGACCGACTGAGTCAAAATGGAACTGACCCTCGTCCCTCCGTTTGGATGTTTCGCGGTCGGGAGAGTTGACATCGGGTCCCGTCGTCCGCGCGGACTGAATCCGAAGGCCGCCGTTTCCGGCGACTCCTCGACGCCGACGCGGCAGAATGTTTACGCGCGGCTAAACGCTTTAAGTATCGTTAAGAAAAACAACACCCCGCAGAACCGGAACTAAAAGGGCGCGTTGCATCGTGGGAGCGGTTACGGACGACGCGGCGACCGCGGGCGCTCCCGTTCGGGCGGCGGTCCTCGTCGCCCGCGATTGCTCTTCGGAACGTGAAATCGATCGCCTGCTACGCGCGTTGAGTGCTTTTTTTTTCCCCCCGCCGGCGTTCAGTTGGAACTTAATGGAACGCAGAAGTCCCGCAGCGATTGTGGATTTCTGGAACCGAGGGAGGCTTCTTGATGCGTTTTCGTGTTTCGTTTTGTTTTTTTTTTTTGTTTTTTGTCTTTTTGTTTTTTAATCAAACACCGCGAATAGCTCGATGTTTCTTCGGCGTTGTTTTTCTGGCGTCGTCGGTCTTGAGGGCACGCTCAGAAAAGGCGCCAGTCACAGAACGTTCTGTGCCCGGTAAGAAAAAAAAATACACCGAAACGCGTCAAATAAATGTCTTTTGAAGATGATTTTGGAGACTCTGTCGTTGGCGTGTTTTGCGGGCTAGCTTCCCGCGGATGAAAATGCAGTTTTTTTTGTTTTGTGTGTTTGTTTTTTACTCCACTTTCATTCCGCTTTGGGAACTTGGAACAATAATCCCCTGGCGGTCCTGTCTGTGTGCTTCTGGTCGGGACCGCGACAACGAAAATACAGCAAAAACAGAGAGACGAACAACAAGCCTTTGACACGGAGGTCCGCTCAGCCGGAGACCCTGAACCACGAGGGTCCGATTGTATCGCCGTTTGCTTGTCCAAACAAAGGACTGGTTGTTCCGAAATTGGGATTTTGTTTTGGAGAGAGGGGGTGGGGGTGGGAGTGGGGGGGGGGAGGTTGTGGCTTAGGTCCTAGCGGATTTGTTTTCTCTTTATCATGCCATTTCATGGTCGGCTGACCGGGCGGGGGGGGGGGGGGGGGTTTGGGAGAGACGGAAACGAGGTTGGCCGGAGACCAACATGGACGCGGGCTCGGGAGTACATGATGGGCGGGTGGCGGGCGGGCAGGGTTAGCAGGGGGCCCCAGGGGAGCAAGCCGTCCCTCGCGGGGTCATCGAACAGCACCATCCCGGCCCCGCCTCCCAGCTCCCTGGTAGCGTGGAAACGCCCCAGCCTCTCTGTTTGGGATTGCAGGTGTGCCGTCCAGCTGGTTACCCCTTTAGCGGGGCGCCATGCCTCATACCTATACCACATCGAGGGTTCGGTAACTTGTTTACACGTGTCCGATGGCGGGCAGCCTCACACCTCCACACGGGGCACTTGCACAGTCACCGCCAGCCTCCATTTTGGGGACTGAAGCCAGCGACATCCTAATTACCGCACCACCCTGTGGAGCGACCAACAGTGTGTCAGCACCTCTACGGCTACTGTTGATTTTTTTTTTTTTTTTATAAGCTCCAACTAAAAATCATTATTTAATTTGTTATTCCTTGAGAATAATAAATCTCTCTGACTCAATTTTTTTGCGTGACTCAGCGCTTCTGCTCCACAGCGAAGAATGCGCAGAATATCAGAGCCCCGCCCCAGCCGGTGATGTCACCTGGTTATGACCAATGTGCAGCACCCAGCTGGGTGAACGGATTCAGAAAATTTACGGGGGGGGGGGGGGTGCAATGAAAGCTCATGCCTGTTATTCTGAGCATTAGACAACATGCCGTACGAGCAAAGGAATCTGGGCTTGAAGTTCCAAGGATGCAGGCTCAATCCCCAGGGGGTTATTTCACGAGTCAGGATTACTGCGTTAGCTGGATAACTGCGCGGAGTAAAACCCCGGAGCAGTGCTCTGTACTTCAGTCCACGTTCCAGTTTTGGTTGGGTTCCGGGTTTTACTCTCATTTAAAATATCATGAAGATATCGGAACCGTTCGCTAAATACGGGCGAACAAACAAAAAGTTATTTCCCCTTCCAGATATTGCAGTGGTGTTCTTTCAAAGAACGTGCTGTTGCGAAATATCAAATAACAAATTACATTTTCGAAAAAAAAAAATGTAATCCGTATATTTACAGTTTATTGCAGTGCGCACTGTGCAGAGTACAGTCTCTTCCATTGAAGCGAGGGAGGAGTGGACTGCGGAGGCTTGAGACGCACGGCGCGGTCCAATAAAATCGATGTGGAAGTCCGAAAGACGGAGAGCGCCCGGGGTTCGCACCGCCGCGTCTTTATGACATCGATCGACGGGCACCGCCGCCACGTTTATCCGCCGCGAGGAGGGCCATGAGGATTTCGTACCGGGGAAAGTGCTGGTTTTTCGAGTTAGCGGTTTTACCGCGTGAAGGAGAGCCTTTCTCCGTCCTCTGCGTGAGCGATCGAACCGGCTGCAGTGAGCGGTTGTCTCGGTCCGTTCCGTGGAAGCCATGTTGCCTTGGAGAAGATGAAAGGCGTGTAAATCCACTGGCTCCCTCCCCCTCCATTGCATCACTAATATGTCATTTCCTGCTTTGGGATACTGTGTGCGATTCAGGGACTCTCGTACCCTCTTCCCCCGATTCGCTTGGAAGTGGCTCCTCCCCCCTAAACCAGGGGGCCAATCAGCAGCGCGCGCTCAGGGTTGCGCGGTGGATTCCGGGCGCTGATCTCAGGTCACCTGACCTTCCCCCGATCTCACGCGCGGCCGCTCTCGCTCAAAGAATGCAGACTGGTCTGAGGTCAGCGCTCGAGCGAGCTTGATTGACAGATCCGCATCTGAACCGTTTCAGCCGAGTACAAAAAGCACAAGAACCTTGTTGGGGTTTTTTTTTTTTTGTCACAGATAATTTGAGAGTTTAGTTATTATAGGGTTCCATCTAAGAGTTTTCAGAAAATGTTCTTCGTGTGTGTTTTTTGTGTTTTGACGAAACACTTTTATAGACTTTTTGTGTTATAATTAATGCAGACTACAAACTCAAATGACTGAAACCTGAAAGCTGTAATATCTTCTGACTGAACCCTGTGATTCTAAGCTCTTCTTTTCTTCGCGAACGTCTTCCTTTATGTAACGGCGAGACAACGCTAAGGAATACATTTCTGCTTTTTTTTCCAGATAATCTTTAGGACGTTCTCGTTTCTAGCAGCCGCTGTTTGAAAAGTACTTCGACAACACGTGTTATCGCAAAAATGTGTGTATTTTGTATGTAACACGCTTGTTTGCTTTTTTATGTTTTCTGCTTCAGTGCCACCCGCAAAGCAAATCTCCACCTCCGCCATTTTGATTGTAGTTTATAGAGTCGTACATTTGGGAGGCATTTTATGTTTTTTAACAGGGCATGTTTCAGTGCATTACTGCCGGTCGGAACGGCGGCCAGAGCTGATCCTCCTCCTTTGCTTTATTTCAGGCACGACAAGGCAACCCAAGGAAGGCGAGGTCCCCGGGGTGGACTATAACTTTGTGACCGTCGAGCGCTTTATGGACTTGGAGAAAAGCGGAGCTTTGCTGGAGAGCGGAACGTATGAAGGTCAGTAAGCCTGTTTTCCTGGGCGGTCATTCAGTTTGCCTTCTATGGTCTCCGGTCCAAGCACGTCCTGCCCGTGTTTGGAGCGGAACGCAACCTCCGCTGGGAAAAGGGAATGTGCGCTTCCAACTTCCTGTTTGCTTCCTGTTTCCTGTTTCCCAGTGGTCTCGGTGGAAATCTCGGGTTGGACTGCGTTGGGTCTTATTTAATTTGGGTTAAAATGCATGTGTCTTGTAAAGGCGGCGTTCTAGTGTGCGGATGGACCCCACGGTCCGCGAGCACAGCCGGTGCTAATTGGCTGTCAGGCTCCACAGGGCGAGACGCTATTGGCTGTCACACGGCCCAGAACCGGGGGGGGGGGGTTCAGTCGGATGGGATCGCGCGTCTCCTCGCTTTCTAACGACCCAACTGCAGTCCACTCGCTGAAGCCACACAGGAAGTCCTCCTGTGACTCATGTCTGCGCAAGCCTGGCCTGTGGCCTGCGGCGTGAAGTGAAGCAGCTGGGCTTCGGAGCCGTGCTAGCCTGCACTGCCTGCAGAGTCTGCAGCATGAGCCCAGATATAGCCTACAAGACGGACTGTTCCAAACTGAGAAGAAAATGGGGGGGATGTAGCCTACAAGATGGGCCGTTCCAAACTGAGAAGAAAATAGGGGGGTGCAGGTGTAGCCTCTAAGACGGGCCGTTCCAAACTGAGAAGAAAATGGGGGGGGGGGGGTGTAGCCTCTAAGACGGGCCGTTCCAAACTGAGAAGAATTTTGGGGGGGTGTAGCCTCTGAAATAGGCCATTCCAAACTGAGTAAAAAAAAATGGGGGGGGGGGGAAAGGAATTAAAAAATGCAGAGGTGTGCGAAAAAAAAAAGACGTACATTTCCCAGAGGATTACGTTCACATTTAGCTGATGTTCTTATCCAGAGCGGCTTGCGTGTGTGTGTGCTTTTGTTTACAGTAGTCATTTGCTGACTTGTTTGGCCAACTTTACGCTTTTTGACTCAAAAACGGGCCTTCTGTGGTGCCATTGCACTTCTGTATTCCTGAGAGTAACACGATTGCGCTGCACCTTCGCTGAGGATCAGCGCTTGTGCTGAGAGATCGTAGCGCGGTGTCGCCCGCGTAGCGGTTCAGGCAGGGGAGCGCAGCCGACGCCAGGTCGTTATCGGGCTGACTCCGACGGCGGCAGTCGATACCGAAGCTGAGTGCCGCGCCGGTGCAAGATGGAGGCTGAGGGCCGAGTGCTTTCGGCAGCAAACGGGGGTCGACGCGGCTTTGCGTTTAGCGCGAGTGGGGCTAAGCAGACCCGCGACAGCGCTCGAGCCGGGGGGTGGGGGGGGGGGGTGGGGGGGGGGGGGGCGCGGACGAGCGACTTCGGAGCGCTCGTTTGCCTGAGCGGTCGTCGGCGTCGCCGGTCGCGCTGGCCGAAAACGCGAGCGTGCCAATGCGAGGTCAGAGGTCGCTGGGTAGCCGTTAAAGGGAAGCCGCTCCCCGAATCGATGGAGATGGATGTCTGGAGGCCTCAGGGTGCGAGCGTGGTGCGCAGGTGTGAGGCGTTCTGTGTCCTGTACTCAGGAAAGCGATTAATTTGTAACACAAGTCTCTGTTTTGTAAGGCGGCTGGCAATATATTCAGTGGGAAAGCGACATATTCTGAGGGAAAGCAACATATTCTGAGGGAAAGTAACATATTCTGAGGGAAAGCAACATATTCTGAGGGAAAGCAGTACATTCAGAGGGAAAGCACCATATTCAGAGCGAAAACAACATATTCAGGGGGAAAGCAACATATTCTGAGGGAAAGTAACTTAGTCTTCGGGCAAGCATTATATTCGGAGCGAAAGTAAGTTATTCGGAGCGATGGTAACATATTCCTTTCAGCAAAGTGAAAGATAAATGGCGGGAGCCCTGCTGCTCCGTGCGCCATTAGCATAAGGTATGCCTCAGACTGCGATCACGGGCTGCACAGGAGAGGAGAGCTCTGTCACCCGTCAGAGCCCCAGCTGCTCACTCACCCGGGCCTTCGGACGCAAACGGTTCTTCGCTGGGACACCGCCCTCCCTTCTCCAGAGCCGGATCAGATCAGCGTTTATAGCGTTAGCCGAGGGGCGAAGCCGACAGGCGCTTCCCGATTCAGGCGGCTCCCGAAATTCAATTCATCTGGACGTGCATTTCTCAAACGTTATTGGAGAACTTTATTGAACATTTTTGTTGAACATCCCAGCTCTCATTTCCTTTACATATTACACTCGGCCGGAAAGAAAAATGGCACCCATCAACAACAGCACAACAGAGCAATTTGCAAACTGCCACACGGTTCATATTCTCGTTCAGAGTCTGTGGGGGGTTAAGTGCTCCAAGGGGACTTTTGCTGTTCTCTGGCAACACAAACAACTTCACTGCATTAGCTGGCTAACTATCGCGGGTTATTTCTTTTCTTTTTTTTTTTGGATACAACGAATGAGCACTGCATGTGGTTTGGTGTGGAATAATTGACCAACAAATCATGGTGCGTCATATTAACCTTCACAAAGTGCAAAAATTCCCCCTTTTGTAGCTATACTGTATGTTCAGGGGGATTCTAGCCTCCAAGAACGAGTTATCTGGGAGCGCTTTCTTCTTTTGATTTACTCAACCGATGTCGGCCATTTGGAGGGGTTGTGGCCATCGGTCATTTAATGGGGTTGAAAGGCTGATATTTTTGACTTAATTAACAAAAAATTTAAAAAAAACATCTTTGCTGCTAGAGCTGTAATTATGTTTTTGACAGATGTGCATTGTGGGGTGGATGTCCAAGAACTTGGTGTCATTTACATTTTTCAAATTATTAAAGTATTTTCTAGTTAATGAGATCCATATATTAACATTAACGAATAAACCTACCCACCCCCGCCCCGCCCCGCCCCTCCTTGTGCGGTACAGGTCTGGATATAAACACTGGCCGATTTTAATTTGGATTCTGTGTCTTTATATGGTTAACTTATATGTCGTGGTTTGGCGCTGTTGCCTGAACGCTCGCCGGTGTGGGAACGTGGCTGGCGAGGTCTGCCGCTGTCACGCGCTTGCCTCCGGCGAACACGCTCGCGCTCACCATCGCGCTCTGAGTAATAAAAGGATTTTATGGGACGTGACTCGCTTACACGCGCGGCTGAGCGTCCGACGACGCGTCCCCGGGACCTCTCGCGCGGTTAACGACCGCACCGGCCTTCCCGCCGGCCGGAGGTTTTCCGTTTCGGCGAACGAGGCGGTGGGGACAGGGAGCGCCTCCCGCCGAAAAAACGCTGCCAGTTTCAAATGCGAAAAATGCAGTGAATTTTAGCAAAAAAATGCAGTGAATTTTAGCAAAATAAATGCAGTGAATTTTAGCAAAATAAATGCAGTGAATTTTAGCAAAAGAAATGCAGTGAATATTAGTGAAAAAATGCAGCGATTTTTAGCGGGAAAATGCAGCGAATTTTAGCTGAAATATGCAGCAAATTTTTGCGGAAAAATGCAGCGAATTTTAGCTGAAAATTGCTTCGAATTTTAGCAGAAAAATACTGCGAATTTTAGTGGGAAAATGCTGCAAATTTAATGGCACTAGAGCTGGACAGCTCACCACCTGCACAGTGAACATCTTTTCAAGATTGTTTTTTTTTCCCCCAAGATTGTAATCGCAGTTCCGAAACCAGAGCTCGATCTTGCGGAAAATGATTCTACATCGAAGATGTTCTCTGAGCTTGTCCTGGAGATTTGTTTTCATTTTGTTTATCCTTTGTACGCGTTACAAAGGGACGCGCAGTGACGCCAGTCATCAGCCACTTCATAAAATGTAATAAGGAACACTCTGCCCTCCTGCTGTTTCTCTTGTATCCCACCGTCCAATCAGATGACTCGACTGCCGAAAGGCAATCAGGGCACATTAGGAGAAACGAATATGCCGCAGAAGAGATGTTCTCACTTTAGTTTTCAGGATGAAGTTTGTCTGCACACTCCTTGGTGAGCGTGTTTCCATTCAGTGGGCAGTGAAAAAAAATTTTAGTTCCGAAAAATTGGGATTGATAATGTAAGCAGTAGGGAAGGTGCGGGTGGAACGTCCCCGTGAGGGTCGTAGGCAGGAAGTGGCTCTGCTCGCCTCCCGGTGTGTTTCCAGTTCTGACTGCCTTTTCTCCTGTGGACCTCCGGTTTATCTGTCTGTTCTCCTGTGGACCTCCGGTTTATCTGACTTTTCTCCTGTGGTCTTCCTGTGTGACTGCCTTTCCTCCTGTGGTCTTCCTGTGTGACTGCCTTTCCTCCTGTGGTGTTCCTGTTTGTCTGCCTTTCCTCCTGTGGTGTTCCTGTTTGCCTGCCTTTTCTCCTGTGATATTCCTGTGTAACTGACTTTTCTCCTGTAGTGTTCCTGTTTGTCTGTCTTTTCTCCTGTGATATTCCTGTGTGGCCGGTTAAGTTTTAATTTTTTTATGCCCTTTCCCCACGGTTTGTAGGATTTTATTGCTGTTATTGACTGGTGGTTACATATTTTTGCAGCATTTCATTTCCAACATAAAACTAAATAACTAATAATAATAATATGTAAGTAGTATATTTATTACTGTTCTGCTGAAATTATTCTCCCTGCTGCTGTAATTGCTTATTGTCTGTATGAGGGAGATACACAGCTGTTACCTGATAATAATAATATTGATGATAATGATAATGAGGATGATGATGAGGATGGTGGAAATTAGGATAATTATACCGATCATGATGACGATAATACTACTGATGATAATAGCTCTTATGATAATTATGGTGCTCTTATGATATCATAATAATAAAAGTGATGATGATGATCACAATGACGGTTATAATATTTGATAATAAAATGATGTGATTGTGATCATTTTGATGATAATAATAATAATAATAATAATAATAATAATAATAATAATAATAATGATGATGATAATGATGATGCTGATGATGATAATAATAATAATGATTATGATGATAATGATAATAATAATAATAATAATGATGATGCTGATGATGATAATAATAATGATGATGCTGATGATGATAATAATAATGATGCTGATGATTATAATAATAATAATAATAATAATAATAATGATAATAATGATGATGATTATAATAATAATAATAGTGATGATAATAACGTTGTTGGTGTATTAATAGTACGTAACGCCTGCTGTGTGCAGATAACTATTACGGCACACCCAAACCTCCGGCCGAGCCCGCTCCCCTGCTGCTGAATGTGACGGACCAGCTGCTGCCCGGCGGCCGACCCAGCGCGGAGGGCAAGAGGAGGCGCAACAAGTCCGTCAGCAACATGGAGAAGGCCGGCGTCGAGCCGCCCGAGGAGGAGGAGGAGGAGAGGCCCGTCGTCAACGGCAACGGCGTCGCCATCACCCCAGGTGGGCGTCCGCGCTCCTTTTGTCCGTCGAGCGGCGGGAAACGGGAGTCCCCGTCGAGTTTCGGCGGGAAGGAAGCCGCGCTTCCCCGAAACCGGCGCGTGCGAAGCGAGGAGGGGGCGAGGCGGCGGTAAGACCTCGGGTCCCGTCGTACGTTGGGACGGGTTGGCTCCCCTGGGGGGGCGGCTCTGCGGATTAAGCCCTTTAAATTGGCGCGGCGCCGCCGGCGGCTCCGGTTTCGTCCGATCTTTGGCTAACGATCCGACGCCGGGGCGCTTAGCAACTCGAAGCCGCCTCGCCGGGTTCGGAACGCAGGCGGCTCGTCAGATCAAAGCTGACACCTTTTTAACATTCGGGATTTTAACCCTTTGGAAGTGTAGGTGTTTTTTTTTTTTGGTTGTCAAAGTTCTAAGTTGGTGTTCTAGAACGCATTGCTTTAAATTACCAGTAGTGATTGTGACATCAGCAGTAGAATGTTTAGTTAAGAACATTCTATTCACATTTGTGATCTCACACCTTAAAGGGTTGAGGGTGGAAGTGAGTGATTTTTCCACACAAGGGAAAATGGATTTTCCCACGCAGTTTTCTAAATGAGAGTTCACAGCATGCTGTGATGAATTAGCACCCCGTGTTATGGTCCGGCTATATCGTGTCATGACAACAAGGTTACTGCAACAGCACTGACCCCAAGCTGGAGGGAGCTGGTTGGGGCAACAGCATAGCAACCGCCTCCTGTCATGGCAACAGAATAGCAACCGCTCCATGTTGGGGCGAACGCGCGGCGACCGACTTGTTCCAGGGCATCGCTATAGCTACCATCTCGTGTCAGGGCAACCGCATAGCAACCACCTTTTGTCAGGGCATCAGCGGCGGCATCTGTTCCGTGTGAAGGCGTCACTATAGAAACTGTCATCGTTGAAACAACATAGCAACAGCCGCTTGTCAGGGCAGCAGCAAAACAGGAACTCTAATAGCAACTGCATAGCAACACCAGCGCCTCGGCATCTAAAAGTGCCGCAGGCAGCTCCATTACAGACCTGGGTCAAATACATATTTGCTTTGGATTCAAACACTTTTCTGTGCTCTATTGATCTTGCCTGATGTAATTGAGCCTGCCAATATTACCAGAAGGCGGGGTTTTTGCACTTTTTGAGAGCATTTCATTGGTTCCAGTACACCAGACAAGATCAGTAGAGCGTAGAAAAGTATTTGAATGCAAAACAGATACGTATTTGACCCAGGTCTGCTCCGTGGCCACAGCTGCTTGGTCCTCAGCCGTGGTTTATCTGCTGCTGTCTCATGAGTTCCATCAGGGGCGGCACGGTGGGGCAGCGAACAGCACCGTCGCCTCACAGCGGGAAGGTACTGAGTTTGAATCCCGGCCGAGTCCGTTTCTGCATGTTCTCCTCCAGGTGCTCCGGTTTCCGTCCGCAGACCAAAGACATGCAGCGAGCTAATTGGAGACTCTAAATTCAAAGATATGTAGACTCCAGGGCTTCATTTGCCAAAAGAGGTGCAAATCTCAGTGTGACCAGTCTGGTTAAATGAAGTGACTGAAAAATAATGAATGTGAATGAAGATGAATGCGTGAGTGAATTCCCTGGTGTATTCCTGCTGCTCGCCCAATGCGTGCTGGGATAGGAATAAGCGGTTTAAGAAAATGGATGGATGGATGATGCGTGAAGCTCCTTCGGATGCAGCTGCATCGCAGTACTGCGGTTGCAGGCTGCAGTTTGTGAAACCGCGCTTTGCAGACAGAGAGAGGCGGTCGCACTACACAGAACCTCCTCATCCCCCCGCCTCTGCCCACGTTGGAGGTAGCCAATTGCCTGTCTAGCTTGGGATGCTTGCAGTCTCCACACAGTGGTTCTCATGTGTCGCAAAGTTATGCCTGGTGGTAGAACCAAAATGGCCGAAAATGTTGGTAGAGCCAAAATGGCCGACGCCAAAAGCAAAACATTCCCTTCTGGTAGTAGATTTATAATATTGTGTATTCGTGCCTCAAAGCAAGGACAGAGAAAGCTTGGCCATTTATATAAATCAGGTGCCTCAAACGCTGGTCTCGGGCTGCCAGTGCATCTGCAGGTTTTTGTGCTTTCCTTTCAGTCAGTCGCCCATTTAGGCCTTGGAAACGGAATCCACGGACTCTCCGGCCAATCAGTGGCCTGGAACGAGTCGCTGGCGCTGAAGTGGCCCCTATGATTGGCAGACGCCGCGGCTCTCCACGCCCTGACCTGGAGGCTAAACGCTCTATAAAAAAAAAAAAAGGGGGTCACGGGGTCACGTGGCCCGGTCGACGCGGCGATTCCGTTCTGTGACGGCGAGTCACGGCCTCGACCGCGGGCGGGAGGTTAAGTCGGCTTTGCGGGCGAGGGAACGCGATGGGATGGAAACGCCGGGCGCAAACGCGCGACCGGAACCGGAAAGCTTTCGCCGCTTCGCCGCGTGGATTGTGGACTGCTGATCTTCGTGCGGGCGTTTCCCGGGGCGCTTGCTGCTCGGCAACCTGGCTTGCCCGGTCCCATATATTTCAGCTGTATTTCAGGTGTGAGGTCACAAATACGTGATCGGAATGTTCTTAACTGAACATTCTAATTACATTACATGACATTACATTATAGGCATTTAGCAGACGCTCTTATCCAGAGCGACGTACAACAAGTGCATTAGTTCCAGGTGCAGAGGTACAAAAGAAACATACTAGAGCGAAATAAAGATTGTAGTGCCAGTAGTGGCCACAGATCAGGACTCCAACCCTGTAGAGTAACCTGTTCAGCAAACAAACAACCCTGCCAAATACAAACTAGCACTGAAATCACAATTTCCTGATCAGAATCAGACAAACAATCCTGATGTCACACCTAATGCTGATGTCACAATCGCTGCTGGTGATTGCAAGCAACGGAGTTCTAGAACACTGACTTCTAATCTTGAAAATGCATTCCAAATAATAAAACAGAATATTTTTTTGAAATATGGCATTTCGTTCCAGTAGCTCGCTCCCGTTTCTTCGTGGCACGCTCATGGCTGCCGGCCCGTACCCAGAGATCCCCACAGATCCCCGCTAAACGTTTGGGTCCCAGCCCATTCGAAGTCAGTCCTGTCTCCTGCTAAGACTGCTGAGCTGAAGGCAGTGGGAAGCGGATGCTGCTGTGTCCCTCATTTGTGCTTAGCGCGTTGAATTCTGTTTCTCGGTGGGTTGGATAAGAGGCAGCAAAGCTGTTTGGGGAGCAGCGCTGTGGTAAATGCACTGAGAGGCTCTCACCGGAAAGCTACTGGCTAACTGTGTGTGTGTGTGCGCGCGTGTGTATGTAGTGTATGTGTGTGGGTGTGTGCACGTGTGTGTGCGCGTGTGTGTGTGCGCGCGTGTGTATGTAGTGTATGTGTGTGGGTGTGTGCACGTGTGTGCATGCATGTACTGTGTGCGTTCCCCCTCCACGCTCGTGGTTTAATGCTAAGTAAAGAGAATCCCCCTCTGGCTGCGGACCTGTGTTTGGAAGGTGGCCTCTGACTCACTCGCCGCTGCGTCCCCACAGAATCCAGCGAGCAGGAGGACAAGAGCACCGACGTGTCGGGGGACTCCGCCCCGCCGCAGTCCGACCCCGCCCCCGGCACCACCCCCAGCCCCGGCCCCGCCTCCTCCCCGACGCCCGAGGAGGCGCCCAAAGAGGAGGCCCCGCCCTCGCCCCCGAAGTCGCCCCCGAAGCCGGAGGAGAACGACGAACTGGGGCCCCTCCCCGACAACTGGGAGATGGCCTACACCGAGAAGGGAGAGGTCTACTTCATCGAGTGAGTATCCCACACCTGGGTCTTACTTCCCCTCCGCTGAGGAAAAAAAAACCCGCTGATGTAATTCCATCTCTGAAAGCCTTGAAAAAGTCACAAAGAGCAGTGAGATATCCCGCTCCCCCTTCAGAGCCAGGAAAATAGCCTAAATAAAAAACAGTGTGAAAAAGCGTCGGCTTTTATCCGCTAACTCGGTAGCCTGATATCGCTCGCCGTGGAGTGCACTTTGGGTTTGCGCATTAATTCTGCCGGCAGAAGTCGTCCATCAGCGCCGGGAACGGAATGCTTCGCGAGCGACGCAAGTGTACTTCCGCGAATGAGCGTCCTTGTTCTTCATTGCCGGTGCCCGTTACCTATTCTAACCGTTTTCCCTTCGCCTGCTGTGGGGTCAGAGGGTATAATTGAGTTTGCGTGGCGGTGTTCTTCTGGCACTTTAGTCTAAAGTGCAGGAAGAGTGTACTTTAGTTGAATGTACAAGATGGCTGACGCCGTCAGGCAGAGGCACTCTTAATTGATGGTAAGAGTTCATTGGAATCCAATGGCAGACGGTCATACCTTTTGATTCATTAAAAGAATCCGGATTTTCAGAATGTTGTATTCAAGAGCTGTTGCCCTCTGACTACTGATGGAACGTTCCGGACTGAAATTGAAGTGCGGAAATAATGTAAGCCTTTGCTCAGTGATTGATTAACACAGCCGTGGTTGGTCTTGCAATTCCCCCACCCCCAAATATTACCCATGGTTTCACGTTTCCTGGTGACTGGGAGTGGGGGGGGGGGAGCTGCTCTCAGCCCCCGCCATCGTCAGAGGGGGCCCTGAAATTGAAAACCGATCGCTCGGTGCCGAGCATGCTGGGAAGGCGAACGTTCCCGTTCCTTCGCGCGCGGCGCGACTTTTCCCTGGCCAAAAACCGAGGCGCCGCGGCATCCGGTAGCTCGTTCGCTGCGACCGGCTGTGCGTCTGCAGCTGCGTTGCCGTGGAGATCCAAATCGGGACCGGGTAAAGATATTTTGGGTCAGAGTCTGTCGGCGGCGCGAGGGAGCGGAGGTGGAACTGAGCCGAAAGTTAATTCCCACGTCGGGAAGTATTTCTTTCACGCGGAGAGCCGTCAGTGCGTGCAACAGCTCGCCAGGTCATGCGGTAGAGGCGCAGACCGTCAAGGCCGGACTTCACACAGCGCTGGATGCTCGCTATCCTGTTGCTAAATGGTGAGCTTAGATGGGCTTAATGGCCTGTCCTCCTCATTATGTGTTCTTATGTTCTTATGTTCTAGATGGGCTGAATGGCCTGTTCTCCTCATTATGTGTTCTTATGTTCTTATGTTCTAGATGGGCTGAATGATCTGTTCTCCTCATTATGTGTTCTTATGTTCTTATGTTCTAGATGGGCTGAATGGCCTGTTCTCCTCATTATGTGTTCTTATGTTCTTATGTTCTAGATGGGCTGAATGGTCTGTTCTCCTCATTATGTGTTCTTATGTTCTTGTGTTCTAGATGGGCTGAATGGCCTGTTCTCCTCCTTATGTGTTCTTATGTTCTTATAATCTAGATGGGCTGAATGGCCTGTTCTCCTCAGTATGTATTCTTGTGTTCTTGTGTTCTAGATGGGCTGAATGGCCTGTTCTCTTCATTGGGTGTTCTTATGTTCTTATGCTCTAGATGGGCTGAATGGCCTGTTCTCCTCCTTATGTGTTCTTATGTTCTTATAATCTAGATGGGCTGAATGGCCTGTTCTCCTCAGTATGTATTCTTGTGTTCTTGTGTTCTAGATGGGCTGAATGGCTTGTTCTCCTCATTATGTGTTCTCGTGTTCTTGTGTTCTAGACGGGCTGAATGGCCTGTCTAGAAGTTTGCTAGCCCCACCTGCGCTCCATCTAACTTTCTGTCCTCAAACTCATTTGCTGTTGGGAAAACTACATGGTTACTACGGTCTCCCTCTTGAACCTGCTGTGGAGTTAACTGTGTGCTGTAGGTTTATGTAGTTTTTAACAGTTGCTCTCCGGTGTGGGCCTTACGGCTTTGGGTCAGCTCTTTGTTGCCTGAGCCGTTTTTTGTACGTGCTTATGTAAGCTGCTCTGGATTATAAGCGTCTGTTAAATGGCGAAATTTAAATGCAAATGTAAATGAGCTGAATGCTGTACGGACACATGGTCCTTCAAATAACACCAGCTGTAGAGAGAGAGAGAGAGAGAGTCGGAGAAAGAGCTAACGGTAATGAGGCAGACCTGCGTTGCCTTAAAGTCCGTCGAAGCGCGAATTTCACGCGTTTCCCGTCGACTTCGACAGACAGAGAGGTCGGCCGCAACGAGAACCAAGGGCGCGCGACGGGGCCTCGGGGGCCAAGGTCACGATCCCTCACCCACACACACGCCCCGTTTCTGGACGCGGGCGCCACGCGCCCCCGGGGGGGGGGGGGGGGGATGCTGGGAGACCTTCCCGCCGGCGGTTCGTCGCCGATCCCCGGGCCGGCGCTGAGTTGGCGGAACGCGCCTCCCTCCCGCTAATTACCCGCCCGGAGCGAATCAAGCGTCATCGATCGCGGCTGTTAACCTGCAGACCTTCTCCTCTCCCCGCTTAAGGAGCAGACGCGCTAAAGGGAATTAGCTTTTTTTATCGACGGGCAGTTACTGCATTGAAAATCTCTCTCTTTCTGTCTCTCACCTTCCTTCCTTCCTTCCTTCCTTCCTTCCTTCCTTCCTTCCTTCCTTCCTTCCTTCCTTCCTTCCTTCCTCCCTTCCTTCCTTAGCCACAACACTAAGACGACGTCGTGGTTGGACCCGAGGCTGGCGAAGAAGGCCAAACCGCCGGAAGAGTGCAAAGAGGACGGTGAGTGTGGGTTCCATCGGGTTCCATCGGGTTCCGCAGGGTTCTGCCGGGTTCTGCCGGGTTCTGCCGGTCAGCTGCTGGTTCTCCATGGGGTGGGTCTGTGTGCTGCTGCTTAGAGGCCTGAGCCAGCGGTAACAGTGTAGACACTGCGCAGAAGCTGTGTTAGCCTGTGCTTGGTAACAGTATAGACGTTGTGCAGTAGCTGTGTTAGCCTGTGCTTGGTAACAGTATAGACACTGTGCAGAAGCTGTGCTATCCTGTTCTTGGCAACAGTATAGACACTGTGCAGTAGCTGTGTTAGCCTGTGTTTGGTAACAGTATAGACACTGTGAAGTAACACCCACATTAGTGTCTCTCAGTGGTTCGGTCCTGGGGCACCCCTCTGTATGCTGACTTCGGTAGGAGCCAACCTCTTGATCAAGGATATGCTATAGAGAACATATGTTGACGTTCTCTCTGACTGTTCTCCTTAAATGCGCCTTAATTGCACGCAGGTTTGGATCGTTGATTTCATTTCAGTGACCAGGTGTCCACGCTTCCGGCTGTTTGGATCTCGTTTATTTTACCAGTTCTAAATTAAACAATGCGAACTTTGGAAGGGGAACATTTGCCACGTTTCAGAAGATTAAAGCGCTGGTTGGGCTGACTGATGGAACGTCATGGACAGTGAGCACGGGACATTAGTCTTCACGGCGCGCATGGCTACTTCAGACATAATGGGGCTTGAGAGAGTAAATCCTTCAACAGTCATATAAATGCATTAACCTTTTATGGTGCGTGAAATATGCGATTAGAATGTTCTCAACTGAACATTCTGATGCTGATGTCGCGGTCACTCGTGGTGACTGAAAGCAGTGGAGTTCTAGAACACTGACTTGGAATTTAGAAAAAACATTCCAAAAAACCTACTCTTCAAAAAATTATATAAGCGTCTGATTAGGAAGGATTGCAGCTCGTTACAGTTACTTTGCAAAAATAGGGACCACCCAGGACCGATTTTGAGGACCCCCCCCCTGACCGAAATGGGCCCCCTGCATCTGACGGTAGCCCGCTGAGAACTCCCCAGGGGATTTTATCCGGCACCGTTCTGTTGTGTTTGACTCCATTTCCTTTATTTAAATGTGTCGAGCGCGGGCGTGCAGCTTGCAGACAAAAGGCATTCGGCCGCCCGCTGGCGATCTAAATATTTGAATATTTACGAAGGCATTAAAGCGGACGGGCGCGTCTAAAAACGCACCGCTCTGAGAATGTATGCATTATAATAATGAACAGCATTTTTTCTCGTGAACGTAGAAGAAATTGTAATGACGACAGTGACCTGGTTTGAGGAGATGGTGAAGCTTGTTGCAGTGCTACAGCTGTGGTCGCTGGAGGAGGGGGGGGATTCTGTCATACAGGTGGCCACGCCCGGGGGGGCGGAGACTTCAGGGTGCTCTGCGCCGTGCGATTGGCTCCACTTCGCTGTGGGTGGTGATATGAGCACACACCCCCCTCTAGCTGTTTGAGGGAAGGGGGGTGGGGGTGGATTTGTGTGTGTGACCCTGCTGATTGGGTGGAGCTGGAGGAGGTTAGCCCCAGCTGTGATGAGAGCTAACAGGATTACCGAGCGCTGTCTCACCAGGAGGGTGTGTGATCACAGCCCCTGGAGATGAGGACCAGCAGACAGCCAGCTGAGACACGCACACACACACAGAGAGATACGCACAGACACACACACACACGGACACACACACGCATACACACACATACTCACACAATGTGCACAGAAACACACACACACACACACACGTGCACGGACACACAGACGTGCACACAAACTGACACACACACACGCACACCCTCCCGCGCTCGCACACGGGCATTCCTGTACTTGCATACGCGCGGGCACGTGTGTGTCTGCGCGTGTGTGTGTGTGTGCGTGTGCGTCCGCGCGTGCTTGGCTCCTCAAAGGCTCTTCGGCGAGTGCTCGGCGTGCGGGCGGGGACCCGGCGGCGGGAGAACGTTCCGGGTTGCCTGATTCCGTCCCATGTCTCCTTTCATTTCGGACCAAAGGGAGGGAAAACGGGACGGGCTTCGAAATCAAAAGCCTCGCTCCTTCACCCTCTGAAGCACGCGGCTCCTTTCGCTCGTCCCTGAGAATTTCGCCGACGGGACGCGGCTGATTTAGGCCTCCATTAAACTTCGCGCCTTCTGAGGAAGGGAAAGAAGAACAGGGAAGCCTCCAAAATCTACTTTCATTTGGGTTCCACCAGCTATTTTTCTTGTGACTGGGTAGTACCATAGATTTTTATTTCTTTTTTTTAGTCTAGAGGCCTGAGGCTCAGCTCCTTGCATTCCATTCTACCATAGATTGCGTGGATTAACCAGATGCTGAACTGCATCTGTTCTAAAATTATCTGAAGGAGATAACTTAGTGATTATGCAGTTCTACTGCAGAAATTAAAGACAAAGGATCCAAAATAAAAAATAAATAAAACCGAGCCAAATCTTAAAAAGAAAAAAAAAAACTGGGTTTTTTAGCTTCCTTTTAAATTTTTTGATTGATGGCACCTCCCCATTATCTAACAGCTGGCTTTTCCCATCGCCGAGGGATGTAAAAACTGACAGCCGCCCTCTTCTTCTTTTGATTGACATGTGGAACAGAGAGCAGGCTGGGACTGAATGACTCAGGACTTCCTCCCCCGTCACACATTTCCTGTGGCTGTCTGCGATGTTTGTGTTGCCTTTGTGCAAACAGTTTAAAAATACAATTTAAAAAAAAAACATTCACGGAAAATAACACACTTACTTACGTTAATGTATAATTTACCGGCTATTAATATTTAATTAAGCATTGCACGGTGTGCTAAAGATATAGCTGTGTTTTTTTTTGGGTTTTTTTTGTCGATGCTGGGGCACACAGAGTTGGATTTCGTTAAGCTTCCTGTCAATTCTCCTTGCGAGCTTCGGGGCAACGCGCAGGTCACAACATTCGAAAAACATTTTCTCGACGTTTTCGGTTAAGATGCCGCCAAGCGACTCCGTCGTTTTGGCGAGTTGCCCTCGTCCGTGAAACGGCTTGAGCTCGTCAGCATCTCCGCACGCCAATTAGGAAGGAGCGACCAACCGGAGCCTTTCGAGTGAGCCTGTTCATTTCGCTTCAGCCAATGGCATTTCAGCGCTGGCTCGGTCCAGACCAATCGCTGCGCGGGCCACCGTCCACGGCGCCCTCTGACGTCAGCCAGGAGCAGGGCGTTCGTTCAGAACGGCGTTGGGGCGGCGGCGGCGGAATGTGCAGCGCTAGCGATCGAGAGCCCGGGACCTGAGCCAGAAGACCTCCGCTCCCGGGCGGGGCACAGATGTTCCCCCCCCCCCCCCCCCCATTTGGGCGAGGCACAAATTGCCTCCGGTAAACACCCAGCTGGATTATGGGTAAAAATACGAGCGTTGCAAGCAATCCCCGACGGAGGACGTCTGCTGAGAAAATGGATAATTGTAGCAATTTTGTCCGCTGTCCGTTTTAACCCGAATAAAACTGCCGTCACGCGGGGGTGTGTGCTAGCCTGGCTGATGGACGGGGCGAGCTGGAACTCCGATTAAAATTGAGCGGAGGGTATTGATGACGACTACAGGTGCTGTGGAAGCGCGCCGCGGTTACGGACAGACTGCCGCACGCTGATGCGTTTAGCGGCGTTCGCTGCCGGAGAAGCAGCCCGAGCCTGCTGTGTGCTGTTGTGAGTGGGGCTGGGGGGAGCTCAGTAAAAGGAGCAAACAGCTGGCTAGCAGCTACGGCACGCTCGTATGATTTAGGCTAACTGCTGCTAGCAGCGCTGGAGAGCTTTTTGTTTGGACCGAAACCGTCATTAATAAATGGACGGGGGAAACAAGACTTGCTCCTGGCAAAACACACACACACACACACACACACGCACACACACACACACTCACTCACACACACACTCACACACACACGCTCACTCTCACATACACACACACACTCGCTCACTCACTCACTCACTCACTCACACACACACTCGCTCACTCACTCACTCACACTCACTCACACACACACACACACACACTCACACACACACTCACACACACACTCACACACACACACGCACACACACACTCGCTCACTCACTCACTCACACTCACACACACACACACACACGCTCACTCACACACACACATACACACGCATACACACACACACATACACGCGCATACACACACACACACACACACTCGCTCACTCACACACACACACACACACACACACACACTCGCTCACTCACTCACTCACACTCACTCGCTCACTCACACACACACACACACACACACGCTCACTCACACACACACACACACACACACGCTCACTCTCACATACACACACACACACTCATTCACACACACACACTCCCTCTAAATGAAAATGCGGTCGTCGTGGCTGGTGAAAGCGAGCACGGTAACCGGTTCCTCGTTCCGCTCATTAGCGCGTGGCGGAGAGGACCCGACGCGGCTGATCCGTTTGTTTTCTCGCCGAGTTCCGCGGCCGCGGCGCGCGCGGCAGGGGAGAGGGAGCGCTCTCTCTCCTCGCCGTTATCCGCCGGAACGCGGACGGAGCCGGAGAGCCTTCGCCTCAGGACCCGAGGAGGCCTCTTCGCTCCGTCGCCATGGAAACTGTCTCCCCCCCATCGCCCCGGAGAGCGGGACGAGCGTTTTTAAAGGTGGCTCCGCGAGAGCGGCGCGGATTTAAGGTGGTCCGCCGTTCCGCCCGTCCTGCGTCGCGAGGGCCTTCCTGCCGTCCATATTTGGTGGTGGGCGGAGCCACCGCTCACCCTATGTGGCATTGGCAAGATGCGGAAACCAAGGCCTGCGTTCAGTCAACATCCCTCCTTAACTTTGACTGACAGGTAAACATGAGCGTTACACTGTTTCTGCATAAACTTACATTACAGGCATTTTAGCAGATGCTCTTATCCAGAACGACATACACAACTTTTACGTTGTATCCGTTTATACAGCTGGATATGTACTGGAGCAATGCAGGTTAAGTACCTTGCTCAAGGGTGCAACGGCAGTAGCCCTACCCAGGGATTGAACCTGTGACCTTTCGGTTACAAGCCGAGTTCCTTAACCACTGTGCTGCACTGCCGCCAACTAAGATTGGCAAACTACTGATTTGCTGATTGTTGAACAACAAACTTCTCGGCTTGTTAGTCATAATTGTGAGTCAGCGTTAGGGACAAATTTTTATTTAGTCCCGCCCACAGTCCATTCTCTCCCTCTGACGGACACCAGAAACGCATCATCACCCTGTTCTCATTAACGACGCCCCCTAGAAAGAACATGGCGGCTCTCCCGTTTGCGAAACTCGGGGAAAGTATTCCCGATGCCGTTGGCTCGATGTTGCATCATACAATTTCCCTGAGGTTCGCTTGCCTTTTCCAGAAAAAAAAATTGAATCAGGCAACAAGGGCAAAAATTCACGCGTGTACTCGGTTACAAAATGTTAAATATCTCCCAGAACAAATCTACAGACTGCAAACGAAACGGTACAGTGTAAACCACGTGAAAAGGCAACCTGTATTTCACATGGTGTGGCAGTGTGGTCACAGAACTATGCCTGCAAGATGGATTCCTGTGTGGGGCGCTGCCGTTGTACCCTCGAGCAAAGTACGCACCCTGAATGGCTTCAGTAAGTATTCAGGGGTACGTGCTTTGCCTGTTGCCTGTCACTGGGCATAAAGAATCTGCTATTGCCGTGCGGGCGAGCTGTCACCTACTCTGAGGCTTATCCGGATGCAGTGCTGAACAGAGTTCCTGCTCTTTGCCCCCTTGCCTCCCCCCCCCCCCCCCCCCCGACCCCAACCAGTAATGCATCTTTAAAAATGTAACCGTCCTACGTACCCCTTGCCAAGCTGGAAAACTGCCGGCGGGTGACCCTGCTACTCTGAGGATGATTGAAAGACCTTGCATGTGTGCACGTTCTTTTGGGACCTTGATTTTAACCAGCCTGCCCTGCCTGCTACTCTGAGGCTGATTGTGTGCGTGTGCACAGTCTTTTGCGCGTTGTTTTCCGACCTTTACTCTAACCAGCCTGTCCTGCCGAGTTAGAATAATCTCGTTTACCGGAGGGGGCCCGGGCGCGTCGAGCCTGCAGACAGAGTGAATAATGCATGGCGCGTCGCGAAGCGCAGGGTCGCAAGACGGCGAATCGCAAATGAACCGCGAACGAATCGCGAACGGCCAGGCTGGGCGAGGAGACGCCCGTGTCCGCGAGGTCGGGAGAGGGAGCGCCCCCTGCCGGCCGGGAAAGGAAAGGCGTCTCTTCGCGGTCGCAGCGTTTCCGCGGCGATTGCGGACGGAGCGCCTTCGCCTCGTCGGCCCTCTGCCCGCCCCCGTTCCGTTTCGGGTCGTCAGAACTCCAGATAATGGCTGCCTTGTCTCGTTAGCGCCGTTGCTGATGGGCCTGAGAAATCCCGGAAGGCCCGGGTCGTACTCTTACGGCTACTCCTTCACTTTCATGTTTTTCTCCGTGCCTTATTATTTCTTACGCTGCGTAATTTGATTCGAACCATGACAGTACTCCTCCTCCACGAACGCTAAGGGGCGATAATGACGTTGACAAGACGACGATTCCTTCAAGAAGGGAGTAATTGCCCTTCTCGGGACTTCGTGCCATGAAGCGGATTGACGGCGGCGAAAGCGCGGGTTCGCGAGTGAAACAAACGGATTGCTTAGCGGAGCCTGAGTCCTTTACGCCGAGCGTTTGATCCCGGGCCGTGCTTCCTCCTCCTCCTCCTCGCCTTGCGGCGTTAATTAGCGGGAAAAGCCGCGCGGCAGTGCATCGTGGGTATACGCTATCTCGCCAGCGTTCGGCACGCGCATGTTACATTGCGTTACATTACATTGCATTACGTTACGTTACATTACATTGCATTACATTACATTGCATTGCATTACATTACATTACATTACCTTACATTGCATTACATTACATTACATTACGTTACATTGCATTACATTACATTACGTTACGTTACATTACATTACATTACATTACATTACCTTACATTGCATTACATTACATTACGTTACATTACCTTACATTGCATTACATTACATTACATTACGTTACATTGCATTACATTACATTACGTTACGTTACATTACATTACATTACATTACATTGCGTTACGTTACGTTACGTTACATTACATTACATTACCTTACATTGCATTACATTACATTACGTTACATTGCATTACATTACATTACATTACGTTACATTACATTACATTACATTACATTACATTACATTGCGTTACATTGCGTTACATTGCATTGCATTGCATTACATTACATTACGTTACATTACATTACATTGCATTGCATTGCATTACATTACGTTACATTGAATTACATTACATGGCATTACATTACGTTACATTGCATTACATTACATTACGTTACGTTACATTACATTTATTTGGCAGACGCTTTTATCCAAAGCGACGTGCAGTAAGTGCGTGTTCTACGCGCGTGCGCGGTGAGGGAAGGGTCCCTTGTCCGTGTGCGGTAGCGCGTGGACGGCAGGTTTGGGCCGTATCCGCGTCTGTGTGCGAGGGTCGCGCGCGTAGCGATGGGACTCCTCCCTTGGCGACACAGCGCTGCAGCTCAGGGGCACGTCGCCCGTGTCGGGGGGGGCACTCCAGCGGTTGTCAGGAAGCGTTTGACGTTAAGTGCTTCATTTTGTGTTCAGTGGGCTGACGTTGAGGAGCGGGGCTTTTCTTGGAGATCAGCCCTGGCTCTGCTTGGAGAGAGAGAGAGAGAGCCGGGGGGCTTTGATCTGCCGTCACGTGTGTGTCTCAGGCAGCGCTGCTGTGTGTGCGTGTGTGTGTGTGTGTGTGTGTGTGTGTGTGTGTGTGTGTGTGCGCGTGTGTGTGTGTGTGTGTCTCTGTGTGTGTGTGTGCGTGTGTGTGTGTGTGTGTGTGTGTGTGTGTGTGTGTGCGTGTCTGTGTGTGTGTGTGTGTGTGTGTGTGTGACTGGAGTGACAATCACAGCACAGTCGAGAAGCTCTCCCAAGGGATCTCGGCCCAATCCCAGAGCTCTGACACGCTCCAGGAATCACAGGTCCTCTCCAGTGTGTGTGTGTGTGTGCGTGTGTGTGCGTGTGAGAGAGAGAGAGAGTTGCCAGGAGCAAGACTTTAGGGATTTCTTTCCCCTTTTCATTTATTAATGAGGGTTGGGTCCAAACAAAAACATCTTCAATGTTGCATGTAGCAGTTAGCCTAAATCACATACACACAGCTGCCACCCTGATCCTCTCAAAGTCTCTGAGCAAGCCGCTTTCAGCCAGGCTATTTATAGATCAAAGTCCAACGGGGGGCGGAGCCTGCAGATTTTTCAGCCTCTGATTGGTTCTGCCCCTGGGGTCGCCTTTATGTAATAGGAGGCTCAGTTTCAAAGTGATAAAGGAGGGCGTGCTCGCGGAGACAAGGCTAAGAAACCTATTAGGAAGCGAGTGGAAAGATTATACAAAGCTTTCTTTCAGCTTAATGGGATTTTATTTTAGGGAGGTGAGATACATTATCTCATTGTTGAATGTGAAGCGGTGCAGATGAGTCGCGATTTTTTGATCTCATGAATAGTTATTTTAAAATGGAGGCCGATGCTTGTGTTGCAGAGCGCAGAATGCTGGGCTTCGAGCCTGCGCGAGCGCGCGGCAGCTGAACTACAATCTGATTGGCTGAGCCCTTTCTTCTTTCCTGGCCCCGCCCCCTTGGATTCAAAAGCAGTGTAGAAAATCAGGGACCCTGTTCGTAGAGCTTCCCGGAGTGAGAGCGCTGACCTGGGATCAGTTTTGTCTTTTTCGCCCGCGGCGGATGAGGTGGGGCGCGGGCAGCGGAGAACTGATCCCAGGTCAGCGCTTCACGACCGGGCCCCCCCCCCCCCCCCCCCCCCCCCCCCGCCGGCGACATCACCTCTGACTCATCGCGGATGGGCGAATCGCGGCCGCCGGTGGCCCGGGACAGCGGCGCGCGAGGGCGGGGCCGTCTGCTTCTGGAGCCCGCGCCGGCTTCCGCCCTTAATTATTTAACGCGCCCGGTCGCTCGTTTGATCCGCCTTATTCATTTCGATCAAAAAATCACGAGCCGCAGCTATGGCGAAAACGATTCGCTGCCGGCCCGCACGGGAGAGAGCCAGTGTTAGCGCACGCGGCCTTCGGAAAATTAAGATGGAACAACCGAACGTTAAAATTAAGATTAGAATAGCTGGTTCTCCAGAAATAGTTCTGTTACCCCTGATGTAAGGGGGCGGCTGGAGTTCTGTCACCCCTGATCTGAGGGCTAGCTGGAGTTCTGTCACCCCTGATCTGAGGGCTAGCTGGAGTTCTGTCACCCCTGATCCTCGGGGGCAGTTGGAGTTTTGTTACCCCTGATCTAAGGGGAAAGGAGAATGCAATATAACTCCCATTTGTCACGCACTACACTTTGACGTTGCTGTCAAGCAGCCACGGCATTTAAATACGCTCTGCTTCAGAAGTAGTGCCACAGTGCTCTTCACTGACTGACAGTGTGTCCACACAGCGAGCATGTATTAATCTGAGAATGCCAATGTTTTTATGAGTCCAATACTGTAAGGATGATTTGTACACCTTAGGAGTTTAAAAATTGATCAGAGTTTATTTTGTACTGAACATAATGCTGCACTGTGTCGTACTGTTCTGTAGTGTGTATGTGTGTACAGTGCACGTATGTGCATACAGTGTATGTTTGTGTGTACTGGACATGTTTGTGTGCACAGTGTACGTATGTGCACGCTGTGTGTGTTTTTGTGTACTGGGCATGTGTGTGTGTTCAGTGCATTTCGGTGTGACGTGCTCAGAAAACAGTTCAGTTGCTTTTCAAGATCAGCGTGACCCAGCTGGTAGCAGCCAACGCGTCAGCGTAGGACCACCCCAGGGATCGGAGGAACGAGAGAGCAGGAGCGTGCCGGCGAGGGCAGGAGAGACGGAGAGAGGGAGAGAGACAGAGAGATGGAGAGAGACAGAGAGAGACGGAGAGAGAGACGGAGAGAGACTGAGAGAGATGGAGAGAGACAGAGAGAGATGGAGAGAGAGAGAGAGACAGAGTCGGAGAGTGACGGAGAGAGGTGGAGAGACAGAGAGTGAAGGAGAGAGGTGGAGCACGGCTCCCTGTGTGTTTTTTTTAGGGAGTTGTTCTGAAGGGAGTCGGAGTAGGAGGTTCTCCGGGGGTTCGGTTTAAAACGGGGCCTCTTTCCGCGGCGGCCATCTTAACTCTGCCTCCGCCGTCATGCGAACGTCCCGGCGGATTCGCCGACTGACGGTTTCCGCGGAGACGGAAACGGTCAGTCGTTCTGCCCGTCAGTCAGTCAATCAAACTGGCGATCAATCAGTCGGGTAGTCAGACTATCAATCCAGTCATACGTTCCGTCAATCAGTCATTCAGAGAATCAGTGGATAAATTCCCCAGTCAGTAAATCAACCGGGGTGGCACGAGGGTGCGATGGTGCAGCGGATGGTAATGGACGGATAAATGAACCAGGAGCCGTTGGTGCATCGCAGGTAAAACGCAGAGTCGGCGCAAACCGTTTCCTCTGAACGTCTCAGAGTCGAGGCTGCGGCAGAAGCGCTGGTTGCCGCGGTAATGGGACGCACCCCGAAGATAAGGAAAGGGATTACGGAGGAATTTCAGGCTCCGCAGAGCTCCGTATCGGGGATCCGCACCCCGAAACAGGAAACGAATTTCACCGCTTCCGCCGTGGGAACGGAAGACTTAACAGCGTTTCGCGTTGTCTGCTGACGGGATAAAAGGCCGCTTTACTTTCGGCAGGTCGCTCGAGTGTGGATGTCAGTGCGCCGATTCTGCGTTTGTGGCGACGCCCGTGTCGGATTTTTTTTTTCGCCGCCGATTCGGGGGGGAGCGTAGAGCCCTGCCCGCCTGCTTCTTCTCACGCCGCGGCCCCCCCAGCCAGGCTCGCACGGAGCCGAGTGGGAGGAAGCCGTTTCGCGGAGGTACGCGGCCCGCGGGCTCCCGCTCGACCAGCAGGGGTCGCCAGAGAGCGGCGAAACGCAGACCCCCTGACCTACTTGAACGATCTCGTGCCCTGGTCAACAGAACAGCCGGCTGCTCGCCGGTCTTTGGAGCCACCGGGCAGTCGGCACTGGCACGTTTTTTTTGGATTCGATCTCGACCGCCCGGGCCGCCCGGCAGCCCCGCTCCGCCTCTGCGGCTTGGGGGGGGCGTTGGCGGCAAAGTGATTTGCGAGCCGCGGGACTCCCGCGTCCGGCACCTCGTAAAAAGCGCCTCAAACTAATCTCCACCGTGTCATCTTCCGCGATTTACTGCATATAGCCCTGAGTCTCCGAGCTCAGCGTCTCTGTTCCGGGAGAACTTGCTGCAAAAACTCTGTGTTTTCGGCCTGAGTTTGGGAGTCTCGGTGCTGAATGTCAGTGTTGGGAGTCTCAGTGCTCCGAGTCCTTGTGCTGGAGCTCCGTTTCCTGTTTTGCCGTGAAGTGAATGTTTGTGTGTGTAAAATGCACTATAAAAATAAAATTGAGTGAAGTGCTTGGGTTCTCAGTGTTTTCAGTCTTAGTCTTTGAATCTCAGTGCCAGAGTCTTGGTGCTTTGAGTCCAAGTGCCGAGAGTCTCATTTTTTTGAGGTCTTTGGAACTCTTTGAATCTTAATGTTCAGAGTCTCACTGTTGGTAGTCTTAGTGCTTTGAGTTAGTGTTCAGAGTCTCAGTGCTCTGGTAGTCTTAGTGCTTTGAGTTAGTGTTTGGTGTCTCAGTGCTGCTCGTCTTAGTGCTTTTGCCCGAGGGGGTGGGAGGTGGGGGTGTTTCACAGGGCAAGGCTACAAGAGCCTCACTGGAGCCCCTTGTGGACTTTTATTGTGTAAAATATCCTACGCACTCCTTTGTTCTTTTTGCAAAACACGTTCCTGCTTAGTTTCCATGGAATCAATAAAACTGTTAGCTCAGCAGATCCGTAAGCGCAACGCATTGCTCAGTAGCAGAAACAGCACCACGGACCCAGAAACGAATTGCGCAGGACTACAAATCCCACGCTCGCTCATTAGACCGCTCAAGATGATGCTCTGTCTCCCGGCCAATGACGTTATTGTCAAAACTGCTAGAGGATGTTTCGCGGGGAGGTCGGTTCCTCTCTCGGGGTTCAGCACGTTGGGTCACGGGTTCTAACCTCCGTTTCTTTCCTCTCCAGAGCTTCCGTACGGCTGGGAGAAGATCGACGACCCGATTTACGGCAGCTACTACGTGGAGTAAGTGTCGGCCTCCCGCCCTGAGTTAGCGCCCGCTTCCTCCTCCTCCTCCTCCTCCAGCGGCGCACGCCATCGCTTCCTGTTAATCGCTTCCTGTTCGAAAGCGCCCCTTCCGCTTAGCGTCGCATCCATTTAACATTTTAGCCGCCGCTTCTCTCTCGCGGGTTTCCCGGAGAGCTTCCTGAAAACACGAGCGGGGGTCGAAAACGGGCACGCAAAATAAAGACGAATAAAAAATTAAAAAATGGAGTAAGTCCTAATTGAGCAACTGAAATAACTCACGTAAAAAAATTGAACAGAACAAAACGCGATTCTGATTGGCGGAGGCGTTTCGTCACGTGACCCCCTCGGGCGGCTCCCGGTTCGCCCCGCTCGGAAGGGGAAGCGCGGTCGCTACGGAGACCGCGAGGGGGCGCGGGCCTGAGCGCGGACGTGTCCGGAGGGCGCCGGGGGAACGTTCTGGAAGCGTGCTCGGCGGGCGACTAACTGCTTTACGCTCGGCGGTGGTTCAAAGCGGCCCGCTGCCGAGGAGCGGGAGCCGATTAAGATCGACAGCTCGCGTTTACACAGGAAGCCGCGAGATCTCTTCGCCTTTTAACTGCCGCTGGACTTTCTTTCTGTGACTTTCTTGCTCAAAATAGACGGTGAGTTAATTCTTATTTTTTTAAAAATCCGTCTGCGTTCCGTCTGTTTTCTCTCAGTTGAAGCATTCAGTAACCCACGAGAGAAAGATGCAGTGCTTTTTTTTTTTTCCAGATTTATAAGCCGGAAAATAATGTTAATTAACTTTTGTTGTCGGTTACGTGATTTCTAAACACAAGAAACCGGAGGTTTGACGCGGCAATGTCCGTTCTGTAATGATATTCTCTTTCTTCCCTTTTGATTGGTAGCCCGCTAAGTGGCCGCACTGCTGATTGGTTAAAATGTAAACGCTGTGCTACTTCCACAAGAAAAATGATTTTAAAATGACCAATACCAAATCCTCCTGTTGGAACTTCACTGCATTCGGGATTAACAAATTCTTTTAAAACCTTGACTGGATGTAACGGCTTAATGTAATAATTTTGACTTTCTTTCAGTCAGTGATTTTGATTGGACACAGTCTTTTTTGAGATATCTATGGTCACTGAGCGGTAGCCTGGGATGTGAAATGCATTCTATGGTAGGTCATGTGTGAGCGGGATATCCTAAGCTGTGTTGTCTCTGCTGTTTTCCTGCAGTCACATAAATCGAAGGACCCAGTTTGAGAATCCCGTCCTGGAGGCCAAGAGACGGATCCAGCATCAGCAGCAAATGCAGAGCCAAGGCCTGTCCTCCCTGCCCCTGTCCACTGTGTACAGAGGTAACCCCGCCCCCTCCTCCCTGCTCCTCCCCACTGTGTACAGAGGTAACCCCGCCCCCTCCCCCCTGCCCCTCCTCACTGTATACAGAGGTAACCCCACCCCCTCCTCCCTGCCCCTGCCCACTGTGTACAGAGGTAACCCCACCCCCTCCTCCCTGCCCCTGCCCACTGTGTACAGAGGTAACCCCACCCCCTCCTCCCTGCCCCTGCCCACTGTGTACAGAGGTAACCCCGCCCACTCCTCCCTGCCCCTCCCCACTGTGTACAGAGGTAACCCCGCCCCCTCCTCCCTGCCCTGCAGTCATACGCCCTCTAGTGCAGTGGAGGAGTAAGTCCCCATTGTGCCAGCAGATTTGATACGCTGTACGCTGTTTCCCCAGCACTGTCTTAATCCTGCGATTTATTCCCTGCTTTTGTGGTCTCTCTGAAAGTAGGGCAGCGCAGGGTTCCTCTGCCTGCTATTTCAGTCACATGCGCGCGGCGCTTCGCGTGATTCGCTCCTGTCGCCAGCACGTCACACGGATATCTGACAGCCTTTAATGCAGCGGGTTCTCAAAAGCAAAAAATAATAATGGCAAGAGGGGGGAATCTCTCAAATTCTGAGCCCTCTTTGAATTGATGAGGACCATCCCCCTCTCCCCCCCCCACCCCCAGGAGGGATGCTAGCGCTGTTTCTGAGACCGCCTCCTCACCGCGGGGGGGGGGTGGGGGGGTTGAATCGACGGCCGCTGAGCTCCGCGGGCGTACAGTTTACATTATTTACATTACATTAGCGGCAACAACCCCCCGCAGCGCCGAGCCGGCGCTAATTTCCGATCCGGAATGGCGGGTGCCCGGCGAGCCGCGCGTCCAAGGGCGTAGAGAAGCGTTTGAGGAAAAGGTCGAGCGGAGCGGGAAAGCTCGGACTCGGCCTCCTTCTGCCGCGCGTCGCCGCCGACGTACGAACGCGCGTCCTTTACGCTCCAGTCGCATTTGATCAGGTTCAATTGATGGAGCCAGTTTTTTCACAGTCATTCTCCTCCAATCACATCACGTTCCTTAACCTGAACCCTCGCCCCCTAGCCCCTAACTCGCAGGTGCCAAACTGCAGTCCAGTGGAGGGTGTCTGCTGGCTTTTGGGCTGTTCTCAGCACAAGTGTTCCACTGAAGTCATTGATTGGCTAAGGAATCCACACACCTGGTTCTCGAGGCCTTGATTAGCGGCTGATTGAATGAAAAGCATTTTGGAGACCCTGCGGCCCCCTTGGCATTCAGTTTGACACCCCTGCCCTAGCGCGCACCGGTCTACGAATGCGCCCGCTTTTGGCGCGAAAGACATCCCGGATTCATGGTCAGAGTCGACGCCTTTCGTTGACTTGCGTGAGATTGTCGGGGCCGTTCGCGCCGGGCTTGCTGGCGGAGGACGCCGCGCGCGCGGGAGCGTTCGCGCGGGTGGTCGGGCGAGCGGGTGGGTTCGCACGCACTTGCAGAACCGCTTGGAGTCGGGTGTTTGGGGCTCTCTCTCCGTCCTCTTAGGGAATGAGATGTCTGTGAAACGACGGACCGTTTGAAAGAAGAGAGAAAATGGACTTTTGGGAATACTGGAAAAAGGCAAGGCGAAGTGACAGAGATTAAGCAATGTGTTTATTTATTTATTAGTTTGTTTTTTGAAAAAGCATTCCAAAAGTCCTACTCTTCAGTGGGTTTTAAAACAAAGGAGGAAGTGTAAATGCTTCTGTCGACGCAGAAGAACGTTTGAAGATTTGAGGGCGGTCGGTTTGGACCTCCAGTTCAAGTAAAAGCACACAAGGAAAGAGAAGGAAAAAAAACAACCGCTCCCAATTAATTACTTGCGGACTCTCGAATTATCAGAAGAAACGCTTAGTTTCACGTTTGTTCTTTCTCAGCGAGGTTAGGCCTTCGCTGGAACGCGGCGGGGGGAGTGCGCCTGCGCGGGCGAAACGTCGGAACGGATTTCGATCAGGCGCCCGGACGTCGGCAGGCCGGGGAAATCCCGTTACCGCGGAGACCCGACGAACGAAAAGCCCGAAACGCGGTCGGGAAGGCGCGCCGGGAACGATCCGCGGGTGTCGGGGGTGCGTTCTCCGGCTGAATGCCCGCGCGGGGGCGGCGGTTAGCGAATGGGGCTTGCCATCCAGAGGCTGCGGGTTCGAATCACAAGTGGAACACTTCCACTGTACCCTTGAGTGAAGTACTCATTGCTGTAATTGCTTCAGTGTATATCCAACTGTGTAAATCTTTCAGATGTAAAAAGCAGCCGCTAATGCCAGGCGGCAGTGTAGTATAATGGGTAAGGAGTTGGTCCTGTAACCTAAAGGTTGCAGGTTCGATTCCCCGGTAGGGCACTACCGTTGTACCCTTGGGCAAGGTACTTAACCTGCATTGCTCTAGTAAATATCCAGCTGTATAATTGGATACGATGTAAGCCGCCCTGGATAAGAGCGTCTGCTAAATGCCTGTAAGCTAAGCTAAACTAAACTAATGTGTTAGCGTTAGCGCCTGCTAAATGCCTGTAAACTAAACTAGACCAACGTGTTAGCGTTAGCGCCTGCTAAATGCCTGTAAACTAAACTAAACCAACGTGTTAGCGTTAGCGCCTGCTAAATGCCTGTAAACTGAACTAAACTAATGTGTTAGCGTTGTTAGCCTGCTAAATGCCTGTAAACTAAACTAATGTGTTAGCGCCTGCTAAATGCTGATGTGTTAGCGTTAGCGCCTGCTAACCGGCTGTAACGCATTGTGATGTAAAAGGCTGGCCGTTCTCTCGGGCGGCCGGTAACGGAACGGCGGCGCGCGCGCCCGCGTGTCTCCGCAGAGAAGCCGGCGTTCACGCGGGACGCCTCGCAGCTGAAGGGGACCTTCCTGTCCACGGCGCTGCAGAAGAGCACCATGGGCTTCGGCTTCACCATCATCGGCGGCGACGAGCCCGACGAGTTCCTGCAGGTGAAGAGCGTCATCCCCGACGGGCCCGCCGCGCAGGACGGGAAGATGAACACAGGTAGCCCCGCCCCCCTTTCCCTCGCCGCCTCCCCTTTTTCGTTTATCGCCTTCTCATGTTCCTGTCCTCGTCCTCCCCACGTGCACCGGGAATGGACCACTCCACACTGCCATTCAACCTCATTATGTTGCACTCTCACCCCCCCACTCGCACCAGGAATGGACCTTTCCATACTGCCATTCAGCCTCATTATGTTGCACTCTCACCCCCCCACTCGCACCAGGAATGGACCTTTCCATACTGCCATTCAGCCTCATTATGTTGCACTCTCACCCCCCCACTCGCACCAGGAATGGACCGCTCCACACTGCCATTCAGCCTCATTATGTTGCACTCTCACCCCCCCACTCGCACCAGGAATGGACCGTTCCATACTGCCATTCAGCCTCATTATGTTGCACTCTCACCCCCCACTCGCACCAGGAATGGACCGTTCCATACTGCCATTCAGCCTCATTATGTTGCCCTCTCACCCCCCCACCCGCACCAGGAATGGATCATTCCATAAAATTGTCTGTGAAATTGTCAAAACAGCTTCATAGCTGATTGCACAAACATGGATGAGCTGTTGCTCACAGCGCGCGTTAAGAATAGGCGCCCCTTCGGAAACGGAAAATGTTTCCGAAGGGGCACGGAAAAAAACTCTCCTCCTCTTCCGCCTGTCCTCCTCTTCCTCGCACGCCTCACGGTGTGCCTTTCGGAGAAGCGGACATCTTGGCCGGACTGTCGGTTGCGCACTTTTGACCCCGCTCCCTCCCCCGTGATGTCAGCCGTAAAACTGTCCCAGCTGGACAGTCTGTCTCTCCCTGAGAACCCGTGCTCCGGCCAAGGTTTATCTGCGCTGTGTGTGTGTGTATGTGCGGGCGCGCGTGTGTGAGTACATGCGCATTAATATGCCTGCCTGTGTGTTTGTGTGTATTCATGTATGCATGTTTTTGTGTGCAAACGTTGTGTGTGCGCAGAAGTGCGCGCCATCTGCGCGTTCATTCACACGTTAATCACCCCGCGCCTGTGCGTGTCACTGTAGTTCCAGCCGAGGCTTCTGGGAGACGTAGTGCGGAGCCGTCGTTCCAGGCCCGGGCTACCGTCCATAACGAGGTCAATAGCACACAAAACGCGTGGAGGAGTAATTATGTTCCAGGGCTGTAAATACGCATTTATACTCCCCGAGGTTCCGTAGGCCTTCGCCAAGCGTGTACAACAACAGCTCAATTCCACGGCCTGTCTTGCCGTCCGTTCCGATTGGCCGGTTCGTGCTGACACGTCGGTTACCCCGACGCCCCCCCCCTGTGCAGGTGCTGTTTTTGCCCGAACGCCAAAAGAAACAAATGCAGCCTCTGGGCAGGAAAAAAACCCACCCTGAGTGAAAACATGAGGGAAAACATTTTTCGTTGATTAAAGCCTCACGTTTGACAGAACCCGTAGTGTCTGGGGCGCTACGGCTAACGCTACATCCTCGAACGCGACTGCCGCTTAAAACGCTCTCTCCTCAGTGCGTTATGGCGCTGTGCTTCACGTAGCAGGTTTGTGTACAAACTGTACAAACTGCAAACGTTTGCGACTTGGCACGAGCCCTGCCTCCCGCTTCAGTCTTTTTGTATTTGCGCTGTCGAGAGAGCGTCTGCTAAATACCTCAATGTAAATATGCCCCGTACCCTAAGCCAGTGGAAACCCAACCCTGATCCTGGAGAGCTGCCATCCTGTAGGTTTTAATTTCACCCCTAATTTGGCACACCGGACTCTACTAATTAGCAGCTCAAGGAGATCCCCTAGCTGTCGAATGAGATGCGCTGTTGTTAGGGTTGGAAGTACGAACCTGAAGGATGGTGGATCTCCAGGAACAGGGTTGGTTACCACTGCCCTACACCCTAAACGCTGCACCCTACACTAGGGGTGGGCAACTCTGGCCCTCGAGTGCCAGTGACATTGAGGGTTTTTGTTTTTATCTGAGTGGGATCACTAGAGCTAGATGCATGATTGCTAGTCTGAGGTTGACTGTACTTAATGGTGAAGCACGTAGAGGCGCCTGCTTTCATTAAACCGGATTAATTCAAATGAATCAATTTAAGTGGTTATGTGTCTGGATAGAGCAAAAAGCAGGACCATCTCTGACACACGGGGACCATGGGTACCACCGCTGACTACACCCTCAACCCTGAAATGAAACTGGTTTGTTTTAGGCCCCTTATCCTGGTTTAGGAGTTTTGGCGGTTTGGGCCTGAACACGGCGCCGCCGTCCGTGGAAGGCAGCGCAGCGCGCTAAGCGCGACGGAAATAGACCCGGGCGACGCGGCGTGTGTAAAAATAGCACGCGGCTCGGCTACGGCTAGCCCGGCCCACGGCCAATGGGAACGCGAGCTCTCGCGCGCGCCCGCCCGACCGACCGCTCGGGGGAAAAAAAACGAGCTTCCTCCGTCGCACGCCCGCGTCCGCGCGCTCGCCAGCGGCTCGCCTGGTCTCAGGCGGGTTACCGTGGAAACCGTGCTCAGCAACCAGGCTGGCGAATAACCTCTCTCTTACTGCATGGTGGCAAGTTAGACTGCTGGGAAAATGTTGTGAATAACATTTAACAAATAAATTATATTTACGTGCGGGAAAACTAAATTAAAATTTAAAATGCAAATTGGCCTGCTTTTGCGAACGTACGTTACGATCCCGAAGTTAAATGAGTAATGAGGAACAAATTAAAATTGTGATTAGCAAATAAGTGGTTTTCTAATAAGATCTCGGACATATCGAGTGAGCATTATTATCTTTGCAAACATGGCAGCTGTCAAATTTGTTTTGCGTGTGCAGTTTGTGACTCGGATTCAGAGGATCTGATTACACCACAGCAACTCGGAAATACGTCTCTGCGGTCACAGATACATTTGCTGAGATGTATAATATCGTCCCGAGGGGTGCAAGTTTTTATCGAGCCAGTCAGAGTCATTTACCAACCGAGCCTTTTCAGATCTTGTCAAATCACACGGGCAGGTCAGCCTGCCAGCCAATGCACTCGCAGTGCAGCTTGGTGTCACCTGACCAAGAGTGTCATTGTTGTGGACGTGACTACCGAGCTACCTTTCTGGACATGGCTAGAGTTTGCTCATTAAACAGCCAAGACTAATCTGTGGACTTAAAGGGGTAGTTCACATTTTTTTAGACCCAGGTCCACTGAGGCTCTCACCACAAGTTATGTAATAAATTGGGAACATGTCGGGCTCCAAGCACTCTTACATCGAGATTGCTTAGCTCACTCCTTGTTAGCTGTTAGCATTGTTTGCCAAATAACATTGATTTAATGGCGCCTGAGAGTCACAACCTGATAGCTATTTAACAAAGACATCGTCAATAAACCAAACAAACACACTATTCCATGTTTACTTGCTCGTATGAGTACATATCTTGTAATCAATATATCCAAAAAACAGTATTTAGTTTTGGGCCATGCATATAATGGGCAGGGTCACTGCTTCATTGACAGGAGAAGGTGACGTAATGGAATATAGACATAAGAAGTCATAGAAAATAATGCCATGAAGTGCGGCACATGGCTGACCCACAAGGAAGAACCTTGAGGACAAGCTAGCTCCTTTCCCTCACTTACATGAGAAGAAAGTTAGCGACCCAGCTAGCCGGCCAGCCACCGTGAATGCGTGCTCACCAGCTAACGCGGCTAGCGTGCTAATGAGGTCAGAATTAGTTTAAGACTAAGATTAAGACTTCTTGGTCTCTAATTCAATACTTCCCGGCCATTATTGTAAAATTGGACAATAATACAACCTAACTCAGTCCCTCGTGGCTCTGGGGAAATGGATTGCAGTGATCATTTGTGCATTAGTTTTTGTGGATGCATCTGTATGTGTGTGTGTGTGTGTGGGTGTGTGAGCGTGCTTGCTTTTCTGCGTGTGTCGGACCACGCTGGGGAACTGCAGCAGGTTTTGGATGATTTCTTTTCCGAGAACGTGCTGTGCTATCGATTTGCGGTATTTGCTGAGATTAATGAAAGCCCTGGAGGAGGAGGAGGAGGAGGAGGAGGAGGAGGCTGAGGTGCTGTTGACAGCCTGTCAGTCATTACTCACCTGCAAGTATTTATATTAGGCAACACCCCTTTCTCCTGTCAGTCATTACTCACCTGCAAGTATTTATATTAGGCAACGCCCCTTTCTCCTGTCAATCATTACTCACCTGCAGGTATTTCCATTAGGCGACGCCCCTTTTGCCTGCCAATCATTACTCACCTGCAGGTATTTCCATTAGGCGACGCCCCTTTTGCCTGTCAATCATTACTCACCTGCAGGTATTTCCATTAGGCGACGCCCCTTTTGCCTGCCAATCATTACTCACCTGCAGGTATTGCCATTAGGCGACGCCCCTTTCACCTGTCAGTCATTGTTCACCTGCAGGCATTTGCCCCCGTCCAGGTGATGTCATCGTCTACATCAACGAGGTCTGCGTCCTGGGCACCACCCACGCCGACGTGGTGAAGCTGTTCCAGTCAGTGCCCATCGGGCAGAGCGTCACCCTGGTGCTCTGCCGGGGGTACCCGCTGCCCTACGACCCCGAGGACGCGCCCCCGCCCCCCGTGGGCCTCCCCGGGCTGACCAACGGGCGCGGCGGCGGGTACGAGAGCTACGCCGAGTACGCCTCGCGGGCGGCCCGCTTCCTGCAGGAGGCCGGCGACCAGCTCCTGGCCCCGCCCCTGGCCCGCCCCGGCGACGCCCACCTCCACCCGGAGGGCCCCGCCCAGCCGCCGGAGGACAGCGTCTCCATGGCGTCGTCGGGGGCGGCGCAGGCGGAGCTGACGGCGCTGGTCATCGTGAAGGGGCCGGACGGCTTCGGCTTCACCGTGGCGGACAGCGCGGCGGGGCAGCGGGTCAAGCAGGTCCTGGAGACGCAGGGCTGCCCGGGCCTCCGCGAGGGGGACCTCATCGCCGAGATCAACGGGCGGAGCGCCCAGGGCCTCAACCACAACCAGGTGGTGGAGCTCCTCAAGGAGTGCCCCGTGGGGGCGGAGACTTCCCTCATCATCCAGAGAGGAGTGGCAGGTAAGACCCCGCCTCCCCCCCCCCCTCCCAAAACCCGGCTCAGCCCCCGCCCCCGGGCCAGGTGAGTCCCCGCCTCCGTCCTTGCCCCCGCCCCCGGCCCCAATGGCTTCAAGACCGCAGTGTCATGTTAAAAACACCCCTCAACCCAGTATTTTTTTCAAACGCTACTCCTGGTTAAAAGGGAAAGTCATCGCAGGACGTGTTTTTGCTTACTTTTAAACCATTGTAGACAAAAGCAAGCCCTCTTTAAGGGTCAGTTCTTACCCAGTGTTCCAGAATCTTTTAATGCACACACGTGCACACACACACACACACATACAGAAACACACACACACAGACACGGCCCTGGTGGAAGACCCGGTAGTTTAAAGCAGTACGCACTTCAGATGAAACAAAGACATTCTCCACCCTTCGGTTGAGAATAGGAGCCGCGGTTGTTTTTTTGTTTTTTTTTCTGGTAAGGAACAGCATGTCAGATCATGTAGAATTACTTTCCGGTTGACTTCCCTTTTAATTTCCTGAGCAGCTGTGCGCGGGGATGCTGGTTCAGCCCCCGGTAGCTGAGCGCAGCTAAACGTTACCCCCCCCCCCCCCCCCCCCCCGCACACCCCTGCTTCAGACACGTAGGGCCGCAAAACCAATAACGTGATTAACGATTGGTGCGAAGCAAATGCCACGACCAATCGCTGGCCGCGTTGTCGCTTTTGTCGGTGCTAAAACGTTTTGCACACGCTAAAGGTCTTAGTGAATCGGGCCCGTACAGTTAGATGCTCCCACAACGAATATGCTGACCTGCAGAGAGTGGGGTTTCGATCCCAACACCCCGGGTCCTAGTCAGCCGACGAGCAAAACACATCCTGGATGACATTTCACAGTATATACACATTACAACACGCATACGGCTGAGGACTATATCATTACGTTTTGTGCATGGTTAAATTTAGTCCCCGGGTTACAGTGTGTGTCAGTGTATTTCTGTGAGAGTGGGAGCGTGTAGCTGTGCGTGGGATGCTTCCCGTCGTGACGACCAGCTTGCCTGGCAGTGCTGATTTTCAGAGGTGAATGTTGCACCCTCCCCTCCCAGACCGCAGCAGCCCCTTGTGCAGTGCGTGAACACGACGCGAACCTGCGAATTCTGTTCGGGCAAGGTCGCCGGACACCTAACGGCTGAAAAGTCCTCGAAGAGGACCCCTCGGGGGCTCACCAGCACCGGTCCGCAATAATTTCCCGCCGTGTTGTTGTTTGCTAATTAGGAACTTTGCTAGTCAGCCGTAAACAATAAAGAATTTGCAAAACAGTAGGGAAATTATTAAAGTAAGGATCAGTCAAGTGTGTTTTGCAGCCAATAATTAATTTAAAAAAACCGAAATGGTGAATTCAGCATACCTAACTCGCTAAGCAAGTCTGTTTTCATTGATATTCTAAAAATGCAAGTTACTGTAAAAATACATCTGAATTGTCTGCTTTAAATCATGAATAATAATGATATTTTAAGATTACAATGCGCATTATTCTGTCGAATGTTTTACTGGATATAGCAAAGCTAGCAGTTCATTAGCCAACATTAGGATGGGTGGTACCGCTGCTCTGACACACTTGTACTACCCAGAATGCCTCTGACTGCAAGCGGGCCGTATTTTACAAACGCGGTCATTTCGAAGGTTGACCAATACAAGTGGCTCGCACTCACTGAATAGCAAATTTGAGCCAAGCCCACCCCCCCACCCCCCCCACCAGTGCATATGCCAGTCCTGTACCCCCCTAGTTTATAGGAGAGGGAACTGCTGATCGAAGCCTCTGTTTTCATTAAGGATATTAAAAAGTTTTTAAAGGCCAAAATGAACTGAAGTGGTGTGCTTTTATTGAAAATGAAATTTGGTACCGGAGCCCGGTCATTCCGTGAGATCACGTTAGATTTAGTGGTCTGCGTTTTAACTGAAGTCGGATCTCAAACGTGTGATTGGAATGTTCTTAACGGAACATTCCGATGCTGGCGTCACGCTCGCTGCCGGTGATGGAAAGCTGCGGAGTTCCAGAACGCGTCCGGAAAGCCTCGCCTTTGCGTTTCCACGGCGACGGTCGCCACGGCGGCCGCCGTCCGCGCTGTTCCGTAGGTGTCTGTGGGCGGGGGAGGGGGGGGGTGAGACTTCTCGCCGCGAACGTGCGACGGCCCTTTTTGCATTCGGAGATTTTAGCCCGCGTCGTGGGGCTGCTTCCTGTTGCCGTGGTCACGGAGACTCAAGAGGGCAGCACTGTAAGTGAGACGATGACAGTTCCTCACCGGCAGCTGGACTAATGTGTTTGTGACCTAATGTGCCTCTCTGGCCTGACGATAGTCAATTATGGCTGTTTAATCGCACGTGCCTTCTGTAATGGGTTATTACAGCGGTGGCTGCACTGTGTGTGTGTGTGCGCGTGTGTGTGTGTGCGTGTGAATATGGCAGTGAGGGACTGTGTGTGCGCATATGTTTGTGTGTGCGTGCGTGCGTGCGTGCGTGCGTGCGTGCGTGCGTGCGTGCGTGTGTGTGTGTGTGTGAATATGGCGGTGAGGGAGTGTGTGTGTGCGCATGTGCTTGTGTGTGCGTGCGTGCGTGCGTGTGTGTGAATATGGTGGTGAGGGAGTGTGTGTGTGTGTGCGTATGTTTGTGTGTGCATGTCCGCAGTACTGGGCGTTGTTTGTGGTTAGTACTGTAGTGAGGCTGTGTAATGACTGAGAGTGTATAATGAGTGCATCTTAAGTAATGAGTTTGATTACAGTTTTTAGATGCACTTGCTAGGAGGTATTTTGTATGGGGCGGTTGTGTGGTGGAGGGGTTAGGGAAACGGACTCGTCACCAGTTTTATTCACAGGTCACGCGCTGCCATTGTACCCTTGAGCGGATGTACTTTCTCTCTAAATTGCTTCAGTGAAATTATCCAGCTGCATAAGTGGATTGTATTCAAAAAATGTAATTCTGTGTAATTCACTCTAGATAATGGCATTTGCTAAATGGCAAAATGCAATTTAGACCTGATTGCAGTAAATTCCATTTTCATATGGGCTTTCCTATTGGTCAAGCTGTGTTTTTACTGCCCCAAGTTAAATTGGTATGTAAAAAAAATAATGTAAGCTGTGTGTGTTGCTCAGGATTTGGACATCTGTTAAACTCCAATATAACCATGAACATCGGTCTTAATTCTTCACAGTCCAAACATTATGGTAGTGACTACTCTGAAGAGTGTCTGTTAGGCTCTTTGAGAGTATTTTTTTTAATTAAAGGGGGAAATTCACCCAGAAATGAAATTAAAGGAATAGCGCTCATTTTTTTAGACCCAGGTCCAATGAGCTTCTCAACACAAATTATGTGATAAATGAGGGTACGTGTCGGGGTCAAGCCGAGTTTGCATGGCTCACTTCCTGTTAGCCGTTAGCTTTGTTAGCAAAATGAATATTGGTTTATTAGGGGGTTGAGAATCAGCACCTGACATCTATTTAAAAATCACTATTAATAAAGCAAACTGAAATAAATGCTTTTTGTCGTGTGTTTATTTGCTTACATAAATACATATCTTATAATAAAAAAACATGGCAATATAGCCAAAAAACTGTATTTTTAGTTGTTTTTCACCCACCCTCAGGAAGGTTCCGGAAAAAAAGGCTCACACAGACGGTTAGCGGGGGAAGGGGGGGGGGGGGGGGGTAGCGAGGAGGCGAGCGGGCGGGCGGACCGGTTGCTCTCTCGCTTCCGACCGCCCGCCCGCGCGCGGGCCGAGCGGCTAAATTGGGACGCGCGGCGCCGCCTCGGCTCGCTCGCTCCCCCTTCCCGTGGGCGTGCGAGGAGGACGGCGAGCGACGACGCGGCCGCGCTCCTCGCCGTTCCCCTCCTGCGCCCCCCCCCCCTTACGGTCGGGCCGCTCGTTAATAAAAAATAAATAAATAAACGTTAGCGGTGTGTGCCCGTAGCGCGGCGCGTACGTTGTTAGCACGTTAGCGGTGTCGTTGCCCAAAGCGGTGTAGAGACGCTCGGTTATGTGATCCGGTGCGCCGGCTGCCGCTGTTTTCAGCACCTCGGGCAGCGGCGAGCCGCGGCTCCTCCGGTGCCTCCGCGTGTGTGGTCAAAGAGCTGAGGCTGCTTCTGACAGGGCGCGGTCTCTGGGGAGGTTTTCAGCACCACGGAGAGGTCCTCCCGCAGGTTCGCCGGAGCTGGTGGGGGCCTATGGCTCTGAGACAGTGTATTTTACAGACCTGGCGTTCTATGGTTTTAAAGATTAGAAATGCAACTGAGAATGCGATTAAAGCATCGGTTGATTAATCAAGCCGATTAACTAATTAATCCGTACTGTCCGTCCTAATACTACTTTATTGAAGATGATTTACTGCAGAGGTATATGTACATATACTGCAGGTATATATATGTGTGTGTGTGTGTGTGTGTGTGTGTGTGTGTTAGTCTAGACTTGAATTGGTTTATTGGCGTGGAAAGTTCTTTGAAGTCCTCGCCGGAGTTGAAAGATCAGCTTCTGACAACTGCTCTCTCTCTCTGTGAAGCTGCGGCTTCCTCCTTCAGCGTACCCTTGCAGTCGCGCTGTTCACGTACGAGACGGCGTGACGTCGCGCGCGATAAAGACTGTCCCCGTCAACGCTCGCGCCATCACCATGCGTGACATTCAAGTCTCCTCACTTCCTGTGACTGCGCATTCGAGCCATTTTAATCGAAATCGCACTCCCCCCGTCGATAAATATAGAGATGTTACATTTTTGATTTCATTGGTCGAAGACGCATTTAAATCCCCTCGTGTGTAATCCGTTTAAACGCGGCCGAGCCTGCAGGCGTCCGCCAGCGTCCGCCTTCGATGACTCACGGATTTAATAACATCCTCGCGCGCCGCTCCCCGCCGCGTGGAGCGTTCTCCTTCACGCTTCCTGCCCGGTACTGTTTGTGGGCTTCCCCTGGCTGCCCACGGCGAGGTTTTTCCAGAAAACCACCCCCAACCCCCCCCCCCCCAGTTGCGGTCCGCGGCAACGAGCGGCGTAACTTGGCGAAATCGAGGGGTTGTGAGAAGAACCCCCGTTAAAATCCCGTCTTGTGTTGCGTCTCGAGATCGGGGGCGTAACGGAAGCTGGGCTCCAAGACCGACGCCGCGATTCTCAAGATGCTCGTGTCGAAGGCGCTCGCGTGTGCGGCGGTATGCTGTGGAACGGGCCGGCTGCGTTCTGACGTGGGGGCGTCTCCGAGCTCCGCCCTGTCCTGGCCGACGCCTGGCGCGCCCGTACCGCGAGGGCCCACCGTCGGCGAAGTTCCGGAAAGACCTAGAGAGACGGCCCCCTCCGGAAGGTTCCAAAGAGACCCCCCCCCCCCCCCCTCTGACTCCACTCTGAATTTCCCCCCAATTCAGACGCCTGCATCGTTTTTTTTAAACATCATTATTTTTTTAATTTCTTTTTGCGTAGCCTAGCGTCGTTGTCACGAGGCAGACGCCGTCTCCGTCTGATGTCATCGCGTCCGCTCTTCTCCAGGCTAAACATTTTATGTTTTCTCGCCATTACAGGTCAGTTTTCTCCGTGGAAGACCCCCACACAGGTAAAACCGCACGCTGCCTCACAAACACACAAGCTCTGCGTTGTTATCTGTGACTTCCCCTTTAACCCGCATAAACGGCGGCCCGTCGCCGGGGCGACCTGCCCGACGTCGCATTTACCGTCAAGCAATTCCCACCTTCTCGCGGCAGGACGGTCTGCGATTTGCGAGGGCGCCATTTTGGCTCAAACGCGTGTCATTGGCTGCGGCCCGGGATGCTTGTCTGCCCGGCTGAATGAGATGACGTGGCATCGCGGAAGGATGGCCGACGGAATAAAGGATGAGTTGGTCGAGCGGGCCCGTGCCAACTCAAAAAACCCGGACTCGAGATTCTAAACGTTGAATCGGAGAATATGAGAATAGGACAGCAGATGTTCTAAAACTCAAAAGGTCACACTGAATAACAGTTCTCCTGGAAACAGTCTAACACGGTTGGTTTATTCTGAACATTGATGAATAATAATACTTATTTGACACATAATAATGATTTTAATAATAACAGTATTGATAGTCATAAAAATAAGATAGCTTTTATATAGCAGATTTTATACACTTGCAGATCCGTCGGAGCCCGAACATTCCGATCCCGTCTTCGGAAAACTCGCTGAAGTGGCCAAAGTACGTTGCGCTGGCAACGGATGTTTAGATGTTCCGGAAACTCGTGTTACTAATTGGAGCTGGGAACGGGAGGGGGGCGTAGGAGCTTGGCCGTCTGGTTGGTTTCTAAAATCTGCGCTCCGGCTTCCGCCCACGGACTGTGTCAGTGGCTAGGCCCACACAGACCAGTGCCAGGCTCGACTAGACGCACACAGACCAGTGCCAGGCTCGACTAGACGCACACAGACCAGTGCCAGGCTCGACCAGACACACACAGACCGGCGCCAGTCTCGACCAGACACACACAGACTGGCGCCAGGCTCAGCTAGACGCACACAGACCGGCGCCAGGCTCGACCAGACACACACAGACTGGCGCCAGGCTCGACTAGACGCACACAGACCGGTGTCAGGCTCCACTAGATGCACACAGACCGGTGCCAGGCTCGACTAGACGCACACAGACCGGTGCCAGGCTGTACTAGACACACACAGACCAGTGCCAGGCTGGACTAGACGCACACAGACCGGTGCCAGGCTCGACTAGACGCACACAGACCGGTGCCAGGCTGTACTAGACACACACAGACCGGTGCCAGGCTGTACTAGACACACACAGACCGGCGCCAGGCTCGACTAGACGCACACAGACCGGTGCCAGGCTCGACTAGACGCACACAGACCGGCGCCAGGCTCGACTAGACGCACACAGACCGGTGCCAGGCTCGACTAGACGCACACAGACCGGTGCCAGGCTCGACTAGACGCACACAGACCGGTGCCAGGCTGGACTAGACGCACACAGACCGGCGCCAGGCTCTACTAGACGCACACAGACCGGCGCCAGGCTCGACTAGACGCACACACCCGGCCTCCCCGTGCGTCCGTTCGCTCGCGGCCGCCCCGCCCCTTTAATCGGCCCTCTCCCGTGCGAGCCCGGAGCTTTCCGCTGCCTCTACCGCCCCCAGAAAAAATAACAGGCTTATCGCGGGCCCGCTTTAATACGCTCTGGCCTAATTTACTTCCACAGCCACCACCCCCCTCTAGCATCCCCCTACCCACCACCCCCATCTCTGCCGTTTTAATCATGCCAGCACTGCTTCAGTTTCATTCCAGCTGAATTTATGGATAACGGTAGTGGTAGAAGACTGCAGGTAAACAAAGATGATACTTGGTATGTGTATGTGAGAAAGACAGAGGGGGGGGGGGGTGGGGGGAAAGAGAGAGATGGAGAGAGAGGGTGGGCAGAAAGAGAGAGAAAGAGGGAGAGTGGGAGAAAGAGAGAGAGAGTGAGCATTCGTCGTGTGTCCACCTTAAGGTGATTTCCTGAGCTGTAAGTCTGAAGGTTTGAAAGCCGGTTGCAGACCGACTCAAGGTGATCCCAGGTGCTGGTGCTGAGTAATCTCAGCGGGGTTTTGCCCCCTCCCCCCCCCCCCGATTCTGTAAGCCAATCACACGCCATCCTCTGCCTCGGTCTCCAAGCAACCTTCAGGCCCAGCCCTGCACAAAAAAAGAGTGGAGCCAAAATGGAGCCGGCAGAGAAGGAGCGGGAAGGTTCTTTCCTCCCCGCCGGGTCTCCTTCTGAGGACGAACGGCGGTCGAACCGCTCGCAAGGGGGCGAGCGAGGAGGGAAACGGACGCGAGGAGAGAGAGCAGCACCACCTCGGGGAGAAGGAGGAGGTTCCAGGCCTCACTCGTACAGAGCCAACTCCCGCCCTCCACTCCGCTCCCATTGCTCAAAAAACCCCATAGGCTGTTTAAAGGGGTGGGGGGATGGGGGGGATAGACACACCGCCCTCTGGTGGCTGGAAGGCAGATTGCCGCCGGGACTGGACAGGGGACGATAACTGAAAAAAATGCCCCCGTGTGTTCACAGGTTCTGGAGCAGTGGGACCTGCACGGGAGCCCCCAGACCGGCCTGTTGGCCCCCGCCCTGCCCCACAGCGCCCCCTACCCTGCACTGTACCCGCACACGGCCTCGGGCCCAGAGTCCGCCGAGGTCCTCGATCTGAGCATGCCCGAACCTTATGACCTCTATGAGAAGTCCAGGGCTATCTATGAGAGTAGGCGTAAGTAACGCCCCCCCCAACCAACCCCCACCCCTTACCTCACCTGCACACATCTCCACCAGCGTCAGGCTCAGCGCAAATAACGGGAGCGGGTTTTTTCCAAAACGTGGCAGCTCCGCGCGATGAGAGCCGCGATTAGCCCTACGGGGCTAAAGACCAGGGTCCCCGGAGGGGAGAAATATCCGCAGTCGCGCTAACGTGCTAACTTGAGCCGAAACGAACCGTTACGCCCACACCGTCACCCTTCCGGTGCTGAAGATTCAAAATGGCGGCAAGCCCCGAAGCTCAGGCCTCACACTGTTTTATAGCTTCCTCTAGAGTATGAGGCGAAGTCTAGGCAAGGCTCTGCTGAGCCTTCAAGGTACATTAGATGGCAATAAAAAGCAGACTTAGCAGGTAAAAGCCTGCGTGAGCCCCATATATAAAAAATTGACATGGACGAGCTCACGCACACATACTCATCTTCCTTCCCAGCGTTTCATTGGTCGGTATTTCGAGTGGCTGGGTGATTTGATGGGCAATGGTGCCCCCTAGTCCCCTGGAGACTCAGTAGTGCATCAATCATCTACCTTTGCTTATGGTTTTTACACAGGCTGTGAATTTTCAATTCAATTTGTCATTAATCATGAATAGGTTTTTTTGTCGTCTAGTAGCAGGAACAGATTTTACCTTGACAACATTGTGTGTATTGAGCAGTGTGAAGACATTGGTCTTTTGCTTCTTCCTGTTAACCTAAAGTTGGGAGTGGCACCTTTGTCATGGATACATAACTGTGTCTGATAAATGTCATTTAACACTTTGTGCTGTAAGATCACAAATATGTGAGTAGAATGTTCTGAACATTCTAATGCTGATGTAACAATCACAAATGGTAACTGAAAGCGATGGAGTTTTAGAGTTTGAACTTTTGAAGAGCATTCCAATAGACCTGCTCTTCAAAGGGAAATATGAACTGTATTCCACTGCCAGTTGTGAAGTTGGTGGCATGTGAATTTCAGGCTGTGAATAAATGTGATGTGGGATGTGCACACTTGCTCGGTTTTGACACAGAGTTTTACGGAGTTGCCAGTTCCTTTTGGGTCCTATTGGGTGCGATTGTTAAGATCCTGTGGTTGACAGGTTGGTGGCCTTACCCCCCATGTCTGTTGATTCATCCATGGGAGAAGAGTTACATAAGATGACCTTTATTGCACTAGTCAGTCCTGTCAGGAGGAGTCTTCTTCAAGTCTTCCAGAGGTTCTGACCTCTTGCAGATCATGTGAAGCTCTCCCCCGCCAGTGTCCTGCTAACATATCCAGCTGTTCAGAGCTGTATTCAGAATAATCCAGAGATCAACCCCAGTTAGGTCATGTGCTGTCATCTTGAGCACTGTTTTAGAAACAGTCATCCCCTGTGCTGTTTTAGTAAGAGTCATCCCGTGTTGTTTTAGGAAATCAGCTTAAAGCTCTGTTTTACTGGAGTTAGCTATTAAAGTATATGATAAATTTCTGGTGAATAAAATTAGAAAGCTATGATTGTTTGAAAATGTCTCATGATCATCATGGAACAACAGCTGCCATTTTAAGCTCTCTTACCTCTACAGATCGGAATATAACGGCAATGTAAACATGTGGACTGGCTTGAAAACATAATGATGAATATATTTCACAGACGTGTACGTTTTTGTAAAAATTTACTGCAGTTGGTAATAATTTGTATATTTGCCGATATATTATGAAGTATCGCAATATCTTGGTAACACGTTTTATTTTTATGTATTTCAGCATGTTTCCTTTTAGTAAAGGACGCTTCCTGGAAGACATTTCGGTATGGTGCATGTTGTTTACCACAGAGCCGTCGAATGGGTGTTCCTCGCATTGTGCATTCAGACCAAAATAAACGAGAGTCGCACATTCGACCTCGTTATCCCTGCCCCGCTAACAAAACTGTCCTCGCAACGTGACTGGAATGTCGGGTCGATGTTGTACCAACGTTGCGGGAACGTTTTTGCGTTAGCTGGGTGCCGGCGGAGCCGCGTTAGCTCGTTAGCCTTGCCGAACGAAGGGCGTCCTTGACCCCTTTCGCCCGAGAAGCGCAAGCCTTTTAGCGGCGATCCCGGGTAGCCGTGACGAAACTGCACAAGGGGCGCCGCGGCGGGAACTCTGCGCCCGTCTCTGAGGGCGACCTCTCTCTCACAACGCTGGGACGCGCCCGCCAAAAACGCAAAGTGGTTGTGTTTTTCCGGGACAGACGGAAGCGTGTTTAGAAGACAAATCCCGCACCTGTCCTGAGGTGAAGCAGTTGCGTAGATTACGCGACTGTCGATAAACTTTGGAAATGATTTTTAGTAATCCGCCCTGCTCATTGGTCGCGATTACCAATCCGGGGAGAGTTATCTTCCGACAAAAAGCGAGACCGTATTCGCCAAGTGATTATCTTCCCATCTCAACTCAGATAATGGATTGTATTAATGGCTCTTGAGGATGTTACTCGTGAACTGTTATTTTGGTATTGAAATCAGCACTGTGAAAGGCAAAATGGGTCACGCTAGCTGCGTAGCGGACGAACCGTCCGCAGGCGGCCGGTCGCTGCGAGGCGCGGTCCTCTCCTTTGCTTGCACGTCACGGTCGCTAGGCTAACCTTTTCGCCGTCGTCGACCGTCGCTGACCGCGCTTCCTCTGGTCTCTCCAATCAGAACCAGGAGCGCCGAGGACAGCCTTCCGATTGGACCCCACGGGCAAGTACACCGGCATGCCGCGGCCTTTTTTTTAAGAGGGGGCCCCCCCTCGCCTCTCTGTGTGTCTCGCCCGTATTTGGTTTTTTTTTTTTGTGTTCGGGCCGTAACGTTTCTCTTCCTGTCCTGTCTGCCGCCGGCCCTTTGAGCGGCTTCTCTGGCACACAAAACGCCGGACTTTGGGCCGGGTTGCATCTGACCGCACGGCGCTTTGCCTGGAGCCGTGAAACGAAAAACCTGTCGCCGGAAAATCCCGCTTTTCACGCCCCCCCGCTCCCGCCAAGAAATGGCTTGGCGGGAGCCAAGGTTCCGGTTCCGGTTTCCGACTGTGACCCAAGCTCGGGGGGCCGGCGTTTGACGGCGTGACGGCCGTCCTTCACTCACCTCCCTTCTGCTTCCTCCCCTCTCTCTTACCCCCCCCCCCCCCCACCCCCACATCACCAGGCCTGGAGTACCAGGAGATAGACGTCCATCTGCGGCGACAGAAATCGGGGTTCGGGTTTCGCATCTTGGGGGGCGATGAGGCGGGCCAGCCCGTGAGTCTGGAGGCGTGTGACAAGGCTCGTATGGGACGGGGGGGGGTTGGAACGCCTCTCTCCTTCCCCCCCCCCGCTAACCCTCTTCACGCACTTAGTCACTAATCCAAATCCCTGTCATTTTACTTGCACTGTACGCCGTAAGTCCTCTATGACACTTTCATAACCAGTCGTAACAGCAAACTAGTTTATGATAGATGTCATAATGTTTGCAGAAAATAGTACAAAACAGAACCATAATAATGGCTGCATGCACGATGACAGTGTTAAAACACTGATCGTAGGCCACAATGAAAAAGCGTGACTGGTTATGCCAGTTGCTAAGTCAGGCATGTTACAGTGCTGTGTAGGTTTTATGGCCTACGGTTTCAGTAACCTCTTAACGCATCAAACTCCCTTAGCCGCTAATGCTAATCCACCACACGTCCTTGGTCATTGTTCTCCATTCAAATAACACACTTGGCGAGAGTGGCTATTGCTTGGCTACATCATCTCTTCTGTGAGCTCTACATTCAATGACGATACTTTTGTTCCCAGTGTAGACTGATGACCATACACCTCAAATAAATTTAGTTTCTGTCCACATTACCTCTCTAGTTCCAGCACGCATTTGGAAATCAGCGACTTCCCTTTTAGGGAATTTGCTTGGCAGAATATTATATTGCGGTACATTTTATTTGGCAGATGTGCAATAAATGCATAGCGAAGGTCAGTGGAACAAATAGAAACACAGTTCAGATAAGGTCCAGTTCTCATTAAGTGGCAGCTATTCATAGCCACGAACATAAAGTCTAGTGCACACAGTGAAGCTGTGGCCAAGTCTTAAGGTAGAAGCGAGGACATTCAGCTAGCTCAAAATATCATCACGCGTTAACTCATTAACACAGTTACGTACCAAGTGTGCACTGAAAAAGTTTCAAGATGCTCAACATAAAATAACGAGTAAGCCGTCTGCCTTAAAGTTAGGCGAACTATGCTATCTTTGGTTCTTCATACGTCTCCATACAGTCCATGCAGAAAAAGTCTTAAGTCAGCCAGGTTACTCGTTATTTCAAGTTGAGCATCTTGAATTTTTTACAGTGTAGAATGACGGTAAAAATCTTTCAGAAGAGAAAGGTTTTTTTTTCTCACTCGAGTGGCTGAAGGAGCCGACGCGCACACTCCCTCTCCCTCCCTCGACCTCTCACCTCCGACCTCCGACCCCCCCCGGCCCTCGCGCGCTAACGTCGATCCCTCTTCCCCCCCGCCCCTCCCTCCCTCCCGCCGTGCAGATCCTGATCGGCGCCATCATCGAGAAGAGCCCGGCGGACCGGGACGGGCGCCTGCGCCCGGGCGACGAGCTGGTCTCGGTGGACGGCGTCGCCGTGGCGGGGAAGACGCACAGGTGCGTCATCGACCTGATGCACGCGGCCGCCCGCAGCGGACAGGTCAGCATGACCGTCAGGAGGAAGGTCCCGCCGCCAGGTGAGTGGGGGGACCGTCGAACGTGCCGCGCTCCTCGGGAGAGCAGTGCACTCTGGGAAAGGCCAAAGTGCGCCAAAGGCTACCTTCCCTAACGAATGTGCAGTATACTGCAATAGGTGCCCCTGATAATGATAAATGAGTGCACGATGCAAAAATAACACGGCAGTGAGTTTTTTTCAAAACGTATTCTGCAACATGTGAAAGCAGCAATAGTATGTGTATTTGCCCGTTGTTCTGTGAAGTGTTAGAGGTGTGGCTGTGAGGTTTTTGCCCCAGACACAGGGGCTTTTATACATACCGCATAGAGTGGCATGAAATGGGGATGTTACACGGAAGACTTCCTGTTTGATCAGAGCATGGTGTTTTTCCCCAATATTTTTCATTCTTCACAGGTATTTCGTTTTAGTACGCTGTTGTTGTGATGCTAGCGGTTGGGAAGGTAACGCTAACGTGCGTGACTCTGATGTCAATCGGAACTTCCTGTTTCTGTTCCTGGTTCGGTGCCGTAATGGAAGGAGGCCAGAGATAGTTGATTATCTAACTGTTGGAACAGCTGTGGATTAAATCCACTCCTGGGCTCCTAGGTTCCCCAGGAAACACCCGAAACACGGTCAGGGTCGCAGTGCCAGCTAGCGCAAAGCGTTTTCTAGAATGGCGACGCTATGCAAAGTCGAGCGTATGCTTCTTTCTCGTTTTGGCAGGTAACAGGGTTGTAGCGACGTTTTTTTTGCAATGTTTCTGTTTGGTTTTTTTTTGTAATGCTCCCCCCCACCCCCGTTTTTCTGGCAGTTTGGAATGTCCGGTCATGTCCGGGTGTGTGATAAACGCACAATGCTCCTCAGAGCCCCGCCCCCTCCCCGCCCTGTCCTGCGGTTTGGACCGGTCCAGCCTCAGAACCCGGAAGTCGGATCTGGAGACTCGGCCTCGCGGTCCACGGGAACGGTGCCGCCGGGGCGACGCGGTCGGCGCGAACGCGCCGGTTAAGAGGAGCGGTCGAGCTCATCGCTCCGAGCCGCGCTGTTTTTCTCACCAGTCTCAGAGCGGAGTTATTACCCTGGGATTGATCCGTCCCTCTCCGGAAAGAAGGGGGGAGAGGGGGGGCAGAGGCTTGTAACTCTACCCCGGCCCGGCTCCGCCTTTAATTGCCACGGAAACCAATTCCATTTCTCGGTCTATTAAAGCTTCAGCACCCCCGAGACACTTGGAGGGTTTTTTTTTTTTCCGTCCCCCGAAAATCCCCCAGACGCGAGCTCGCCGTAAGAGGGTTAGTGTTTATTTCCCGGGCTCCCTGAAGCCTGGATTCAATCACCGGCTCTCCTGAACACCGGCTCTCCTTCCAACGTTGTTTTGTCTCTCTCGGCCAAAAAAAATAGAAAAGAAAAAAAAGTTTGGCGAGGCCAGCGATCGCCGGTATTTACTGGAAGACCGCGTTTGCAGCTGTAATCTTTTTTTCTCCCCACCCGAATCTGAGACGTAAACCTGTCTTCAGCTGATAATATATTTGCTCTGCGGAGACCCCCGGTCCTCGGTGCCCGCGAGGACTTTTATTTTGACGGGGTGTTTTATGTGGACGGGCTTTTATGTAGATGGAATATTTTTACTGCGAGAATCAGCTCAGGTTGAATTTCCCGTCGAAGCAACGCAGCAGCAGGAATACGCTGAAACGTACTTTTGTTGCAAAATGCCTGCCGAAAATGTTTTGAGCCAAAATGGTGGAAGTGCTGTTTGCTTTGCAGGTGGTGCGGAGGTATGAATTATCCAAACTATGAGGCGAGACTCCTGTGTCACCTGTGCAATACACGCATGGAAATGCATGCTGTTGGTACGCAGAGCCCTTATGGAAAAACCAATGTAGGGTAAACATAGAAAAAAGATTATTAGTTTTGTCATTTGACTTTTCATTGGCCCTTAATTGACAAAAGGCACGATATGATTTTCTGACAGTGCACTGTTGTCACAAATCATGTCTGTTTCTCTGCTATTCTGTTCAGGTTCTGCTGGTGTGTATATATATATATATATATATATATATATATATATATATATATATTGATGTATTTTCTTCGTCTACGCATTCTAAGACTGCTGTTCCCTAGCACAGTAATGGGTTTTTCACTGGAGTGCCTCTTTTGAATGTTCAGTGAATCTTTCTATGAATGGTCCTTCATAACAGCGATATGACTGCTCATAAACACTGATGCAGCAGGTGACATAGCTTGACATACTGAGTGACATATGCCATATACCTGTTTGCAGCTATTGACATACGTGTTTTTGAATGTTTGTGTCATGCTTACGAAGGTGCTATGTTGTGCTTAGTGTTTATGTAGTTCTTATGAAGGACCGTTCATCGAGGGTATTACCAGATCTTCTTGTGCCATATTTTTAGCTTTTTTCTACACTGGCATTTGATCCTTGATAAACAATTTTTAAAAAATTTTTACCCTTATTTTAACTCAAGAAGTGACTGGCCACTAAGTTGCATAATGGGTAAGGGGCTGGTCTTGTAACCTAAAGGTCACAGGTTCGATTCCCAGGTAGGACACTGCCGTTGTGCCCTTGAGCAAGGTGCTTTACCTGCATTGCTTCAGTATATATGCAGCAGTATAATTGGTACAATGTAAATTGCTATGTAAAAGGTTGTGTAAGTCGCTCTGGATAAGAGCGTCTGCTAAATGCCTGTAATGTAATGTAAGTTTGTGCACGCTCACCTGTGACTCTCCCCGACTCTCCATCGCCCCCTGCAGGCGAGCTCTGTCCACAGAACGGCCGGAGCCCCGGGTCCGTCTCCACGCAGCACAGCTCCCCCAGGAGCGACTTCACCCTGGGCCCCTGCCCAAACCCCAACCCCAACCCCGCCGGCGCCCCGCCCCCCGCCTCGGGCTCCTCCCCCCCCGAGGGCCCGGCGCCCCAGAGCCTGCAGGCCAGCGACGTGGTCATCCACCGAAAGGAGAACGAGGGCTTCGGGTTCGTCATCATCAGCTCGCTAAACCGACCGGAGACCAGCGCGACCATCAGTGAGTGTTCACACCAGTTTCATTTTTAATGGTGTTCACACCAGTTTCACTTCTTATGGTGTTCGCCCCAGTTTCACTTCTAATGGTGTTCACACCAGTTTCGCTTCTAATGATGTTCACGGAGTTTCACTTCAAATGACTGTTCACACCAGTTTCACTTCAAATGACTGTTCACACCAGTTTCACTTCTAGTAAGTGTTCACACCAGTTGCATGTCTGGTGAGAATTCACAACAGTTTCAATTCTAGTGAGTGTTCTCACCAGTCTGACCGTAAGAGAGCCTTACTCCCGGACTCACTGCCAGTGGGTGTTTACAGCTGGTTCACTATCATTGAGTGTCTAATCTGCTCAATTTTGAGTGTGCTTTTTATTAATTTATATTTTCCTTTGAATTACTATCCTCATGGCCTTTTACGACCAATGGCGTGTTTGTTTCTGCGACGGTTTGTTGTCATCGCAGTAATTAATCTTCGTTCGAGGTCGCCGGGCGCGAGATCTCATAATTGCCGTCGCACGAGGGTTGAGGGTACAGCGGTCCATACCGCGTCGCAGCATCTGAGCGAATTAGTGTTTCACTGCAGCGTCGAAAAGCAATTGCACTGCCTTGGCCCGTCCAGGGCGGAATGAGACGCAGGGGAGGCGCCGCTTCTGTTCCCTGGCACTTCAGTGCCTCCGTGAGCCCGTGTTCCTGCGTCTGTCTGGGGCGGACTGCATTATGTTCAAGTACAGCGCGCACTCTGGGACCAAATTGCCTTTTTTGCGCGAGTGCGCCCGCGCGTCGGACGGCGCGGAGTGTCAGAGAGGCCGACTTTGATCTCTGTGCCTTTGATCTGTGCGTGGTGTGTGTGCGTGTGTGTGTCTTTGTGTGTGTGTGTGTGTGTGTGTGTGTGTTTGTATGTGTGCATGCGCACGTGTGTGTGTGTGTGTGTGTGTGTGTGCGTGTGTGTGTCTTTGTGTGTGCGTGTGTGTGTGTGTGTGTGTGTATGACTGTGTGTGTGTGTGTGTGTGTGTGTGTGTCTCCCCTCCAGCTGTGCCCCATAAGATCGGCCGCATCATCGAGGGCAGCCCGGCGGATCGCTGCGGGAAGCTGAAGGTGGGGGACCGCATCCTGGCGGTGAACAGCCAGTCCATCATCAGCATGCCGCACGCCGACATCGTCAAGCTCATCAAGGACGCGGGGCTCAGCGTCACGCTGCGCATCATCCCCCAGGAAGGTGAGGCCCGCGGGACCGGCGTGTCCCGGGCGGGAGTCTCCGCCGCACCGTCACTCCACAATCAGCTGCTGTGTAGGGAAGTGTTGCACTCTGTTACCCTGTGTTACACTCTAAATTAAGTGACTGCGTTAGGATGTGTTACACTCTAAAATGTATGACTGTTACCTTAGGTTACACTCTGAAATTAGCAACTGTTACACTCTAAATGCTCTGACTGTGTTACCATGTGTTACACTGTTAAATTAGTGACTTTTAGACTCTAAAATGGATGACTGTTACCCTGTGTTATGTTCTGCAATTAGGGACTGTTACTCTCTAAAATGTGACTGTTATCCTGTGTTATGTTTTGAAATTAGTGACTGTTACTCTCTAAAATGTGTGACTGTTATCCTGTGCTACTCTCTGAAATAGGTGACCGAAATGTGTGGTTGTGTTTGGCTATGTTATGCTCTAAACTGAGCGCCTGTGTTAGGCTTTGTTATGCTCTAAACTGATCGCCTGTGTTTGGCTGTGTTATGCTATAAACTGATCGCCTGTGTTAGGCTGTGTTATGCTCTAAACTGATCGCCTGTGTTAGGCTGTGTTATGCTCTAAACTGAGCGCCTGTGTTAGGCTGTGTTATGCTCTAAACTGAGCGCCTGTGTTAGGCTGTGTTATGCTCTAAACTGAGCGCCTGTGTTAGGCTGTGCTCCAGCCAGTGCTGTGTTAACCGGATGCCCTGTTCCCCGCAGAGCTGAACAGCCCCCCCTCAGCAGCCAGTTCGGAGAAGCAGAGCCCCATGGCCCAGCAGCACAGCCCCGTAGCCCAGCCCGGCTCGGTCACCCAGCCCAGCCCAGCGACCCAGCCCGGCCCCATGACCCAGCCCCAGACCCAGCAGAGTCCCGTTACCCAGGTTACGCAGGTCGCCCCGGCGCCCGTCCCGGCTCCCCAGCTCTACGGCCACGACAGCAGGTAACGTGTCGGCCAACCGGGGGGGAACACAGGCTGTGATGTCACCGTGATGTCATACTGTACAAAGCAGAGGGGAGCTCCACCAATCATAGAGTTTGTTAGTAGCGGGCGACAGATCAACGTTGATGGTGATTGGTAGTTTTCTATAGCCATTTTGGCTACATAAAACCGGCTACGCGTTCTGAACGGCTGTGTTTAAACCAGTGCGGTCGCTCCTCTATCAGGCCGCGGCAAAGCGTTTTCACCCAGGATGGAGTCTTCAGCTGTGACTCAGACCTTTATGAAGCGACCATCAGACCGAATAAATGACTGCCGCTCGGTAAACAAACTGGAACAGGAGCGAGCTCGAGATCCCGAAAATAGCATCAGCCCTCCCCTGCGCACCCAGAGATTAGACAGCGCACAGAGCCGGGCGGGTTGGGGTTTTGGGTTGGGGTTGGGGGGGGCGTGGTTGAGAACTCGGCGGAGAGGAACGGCGAACGTCGCGTTCCCTCGCGCTTTCCCGTCGTTCGCTACGATACAGACTCGGGCGGCGCTTCGACTTATTTACTCGTGTCGTACCTTTCAAGCGACGTTAAGCCTTTCATGGGGGACCCGTCGCCTGCGTGTCGTTCGCCCCCCGGCGAACACTTTTAAAAATCCTGCCGGGCTGCTCGGCTCCTCGCATCAGAGCACTCGGAGCAGATGGCGTTTGAGTGAATCTTTTGCTTGCTGTGATTGGCTTTACCAATTGGTGTTAATGCTCCAGATTAAATGTCTGAGAGGAGTGTACACACACAAACACACACACATATACACACACAGGTGCACGCGCACAAGCACACAAACATGCACACGGATACACTCTCCGCGCAAATACATAACTCTGTTCGCATACAAAAACACGCTCACATCCACATACACACACACACACACACACCCCACAAATGCACACATACACGCACGCACCCCATACACACATACACATGCACAGACCCCCCCCCCACACACACACACACACACACACACCACACACATACTCACACATATACATACCATGCAGCCCAGAGGTTGTACAGTATCAGAACTGAAGCAGCTAGCCCATAGCGGCTCACAGCCTCCCGTTTGAAGCCCTATGCATGCTGCCCCCACCTGCCCCCAGCTGCCCCCAGCTGCCCCCTGCTGCCCCCACCTGCCCCCTGCTGCCCCCGGCTGCCCCCGGCTGCCCCCTGCTGCCCCCAGCTGCCCCCGGCTGCCCCGCGGCAGAGCGGCCCTTTCACCCGCGCTGTCTGTCGTCTACAGGTCGGAGGTGAAGGCGCGGCAGGACGTGAAGCCGGACATCCGGCAGCCGCCGTTCACCGATTACCGCCAGCCCCCGGTGGACTACAGACACCCGCCAGTAGCAGACTACAGACAGCCCCCCACTCTGGACTACCGACACCCCCCTCTGCTGGACTACAGGCACGCCCCGGACGCCCGGCAGTTCCCCATCCCAGACTACAGACAGCCACAGGTAACGCTAATGATTTTAATCCCAGGCTACAGGTAACCACAGGTAACATTAATGTTTATAATCACAGGTTACAGGTAGCCACGGGTAACGCTAATGATTTTAATGCCAGGCTACAGGTAACCACAGGTAACATTAATGTTTATAATCACAGGTTACAGGTAGCCACGGGTAACGCTAATGATTTTAATCCCACGCTACAGGTAGCCACAGGTAACACTAATTATTTTAACAGCAGGTTACAAGCAGCCTAGGCTACAGCTACTGGCCCTTGGGAATCACCTACTATTTTATAAACTATGACCACAAGTCAATAACCACAAATAGACATGCAATTGGTATTTGTGTTTCTTGACTTAAGCATGTATGAATGTCTTTGTAGTGCTTATGAAGGTTTTATATAGCTCTTATGAAGGGTTATTCAGTGTTTCTAATCGCATTAGCCTGCGCGGTAATTGCGAACATCGAGGGTCACCCCAAAATGGCACATGTGAGCTTTGAGCCGTGTGTGTTTTTGCTTCAGGCTGATGTGAGCATGATGGGCGTGTCCCTACAGGACTTTGACTACTTCACCGTGGAGCTGGAGCGCAGCGTGAAGGGGTTCGGCTTCAGCATCCGCGGCGGGCGGGAGTACAAAATGGACCTGTTCATCCTGCGGCTGGCCGAGGACGGGCCCGCCCTCCGCAACGGCAGGATGAGGGTGAGCCGCTCACTTCCTGTCAAAGATGGTGGAGAGAACTAGCGAAAAGATGCACGTGTCATAATACAAGTCAACAGAGACAGGGGGTCTCTTCAGGAACTTAATGGACATGCACTTAGACTGAAAAATCTTAACATATGAATATTCTTTGAAGCAAATTGCTAGCATTCGAGCAATACTTTCCAAGCACTATGCAAGAATTTTGCAAAGTAATTATACTGAGAGCTTGCACAAACCTGTTAAGCAATGTGTCAGCAGGAAGAGATTCATTAAGTTATTCAATCCAGACAGGTAACCTCCCAAATAAGTGTCAACACTACTTCATAAATATGCATGAGCAAGCACCATAGAATAGGCGTAGTGTCACATTAAATTATTTTTGACAACATTGACTTACTGTCATGTTTGCGTTTTCGTATGAATATTTTAATTCCTAATCAGTTATCCCAAAAAAATATGACCCACTTATTCTCTTGGCACATAGCTCAAGGTCGGAAAAAATAGAGTTGATTCCCATTGCAAATATCAAAGAATACACCTTCCAGTGTGTAGTGAAATCGTTTGCAGGGGCAGAAAATCCAGGAAGTCCTCTTTGATGAGGTTGAGCACTGTATGTATCACCACGTGGCCACATGGTTTTATTCATTTTTTAATTAAAAACATTGGAGTATTTTATTACACTTTTCTGAGTGCAGTTACTAATTTTATGGTCTAATGCACCTCTATTTTAACTCTCAGGCTGACGTAAGTCTATTTAATATTGAATGAAGGCGACCATTATTTTACAGCCTGATATTTGACTTATATGTATGAGCACTTTACGCAGATGTTAGGTTAGGTCGACTTGTATGTTTGGGGTGAAAAGCGCAGGCAAACAACATTAACCAAATCGCCTGGCACACGCGAGGACACCAAGTCGTTTTTGCATTCAGTTACTCATCTGCAACATTGTGGCAGGTTCCCAATTATGCTAATGGCGTGGACGAAAAAATATCTCACACGCGTTAAGTGCATAACCAACAATGACTCAATGCGTCGAGAGCCTCCCATTTATAACTAAAATGTCCTTTACTCCCACAACTGCCGTGATTAATATAATGACACTAAACGCCTTGCCTTGTCACCTGTAGCAGTCCCCTCTCACTCCCAAATTGCTCGGGCCATTAGCGGACGTTTGGCCCATTCGTTCGCGGTAATCGGCTCGCCCGTTCGAACGCGGACGTGCGCGGCGGCAGGCGCTTCTGTCCAAAGCGCGCGCGTGCGCCATAGCTAGCGTTCGATCGACATTTGCCCTTAAATTTAGCGAACGGACGAGAGCGGGATTTTTGTTTTCTCCGCGAACGCAATTTGGCGAGGTCAGCAGTCGCTGAGACTGACTCGCCGAAATGAGTTGGTGGAGAAAAAACTGTCGTATGTCGATTGAATGCGGGCCTAAGTTTAGGACAAATATTGATTGAATACAGGCCTCTGCCTCTGTTGACATCACTTTGTCTCATAGCAACACTTCCTTTCATTAACAATGTTTGCCCGCCCTCCGTAGTATCAACAAGCACGTTTCCTTTGCATTGTCAAAAGTTTGTTGTTTGCAAAATTGCTTGAAATTAAACATTCAGGCTACTTAGGAAACACGCACATTAAGTTGGAAGTGGAGACTTAATGTGTAAGGAGGAGCATGCAAATGTCTTGTAGATGGAGAACTTCCCTTAAAAGACAGCCAATGAGGACTGCCCTTAGAAGACAGCCAATGAGGAACTGCCCTTAAAAGACTCCGCTCTCGGAAAGCCTACTGTGAGCCAGGCCTAATCGCCCAATCAGTGCCCGACCTCACAAACACTCTTCTAGCTGAATGGAAGCAAATCCGTGCAGCAATGCTCCAACATCGAGCGTAAAACCTTCCCAGAATAGTGGAGGCTGTTATAGCAGCAAAGGGTGGACCAGCTCCATATTAATGCCCATAATTTTGAATGAGATGTTGGATGTCAGGTGCCCCCATACTTTTGGCCGTGTAGTGTATATTTATATACACACAAGTTTTATATGGATGTTATTGTACTGTCATGTTTGTAGGGCTACACAGTTAGCTTGTGTTTAGTGTTTTTTTGATACTGCACGAGCACTCCCTGGTCCGGGCGCATCGTTAGCCAGGCCTGGCTCTGCTGTTCACGTCGCTCAGATGGGATGCAGTTACGTTCTGCAGTGTAGCTCTACGGAAGAGTGTCTGCTAGACCACTGAAAGCACAGTGTTCCTTGCCAGTTTTTCCATTGGCTGCCTACTTAGCGACCGTCTTTCATCACGCACATAATTGGCGGTCGGATTCCAGTCCATTTGTTTGTCACCTGTTCGACTGGAAGCCAATCCCTCGTTCAGTTTCGACACCTGCTAGAGGAAGTACCCCGGCAATCTTTCAATCCTTTGAACAGTCAGAGGTGGTTTTTATTTGTGTTTCAAAGCTTCGAAAACCATATTTCGTTTATGATTCTTTTTATTTTGCTTTATTTATTTTTTTTATTTTATTTGGGCATCATTTCTCATTGATGAGGCAGTCACTGGTCTTTACCGCATGCGGAGGGGCTAAGAACAGGCGTCCGCAACGGGCCAACCCATCCCCTCGATATGCAGATCGGTGGGTGGATATGCAGATATTCCACAGGGTTGCCGCTGACTTGAGCCGGGGTAGCATCGGCCGCACATCCGCCAGAGCGACCGCTGAGCGAGCGCGGTCCGAACGGGTCGCGTCAGACGGCGGCCCGCGAGCGGCGACGCCGATCATCGGCGACGCTCCCCGCCGTCGCCTAGGCGAACCGCGGATTAATGTCGCTCTTGAAAAATGGCCGGCGTCAATTTCCAGTAAACGACACCGTTATTAATTCTGAAGCCTAATCGGAGTTGACACATTTCACATCCGGCAGGGGGGGGGAAGGAAAAAAAAAAAAAGATAAATAATTGCGCTGGCTTCTGGTGAACTATTATATGTTAATTGATACGTCTGTCATATTAAACAAACAAACAGCCAAACGCTAAAAGTAAACCTCCCTCCTGTCCCCCTCTGATGATATTGATAAAAAATGAATAAGTCATTTCTCTGCGTGACTAATCTGTTTTGTGGTGAGCAGTCAGGGCTGTGATTCGTGGATGATTCATAGCCACCGGTCACCATCTGCTTTCCCGATTGGTCGTTGCTAACGTACCCTGCGATTGGTTGGCGGAGCCCGTTTCCATTCTCACCCACCAAGTTGGTGTTACAACCAATGTTTCATGCCTTAAAATTCTTTTTATCTTTAAAGTAATGAGCACAACTTATTATTGTGTTTGATTTTTACAATATACAGTTCACCCATACATGTCAAACTAGCTAAACCAGATTTTAGTGTATTAATTACACCAGAGGTTTAGGAAGAGTTATGCTGTTCTCACACCCTACTGTCCTGAGGAATTTAAAGCTATCTGATACACCACCACATGGCAGTGTACCACATGGTACACTGCCGTCCATACTGCTGAGGAATAGCTTCAATGATTTAACAGCGGAGAATAAAACATACTGCAGGGCTTAAACGCTAAAATTTTGATCGAACATCCCCTCAGGCTTAAAAGGTCCTGCCATTCCGTTAATAAGAAACTTCAAAGGCCGTCCGACCCGTCATTTTCGGTTGCCGTCGGCGATCACGCGGCGGCTGAAAATGGGGGGGGCGGATTTTAACAGGTCAGCCAGGCCCTTTATGGGGTCAGAGACCAGCGGCGTTTCAGTTACTCCCATTCGAAATGTGTGTCTGCGCATATATATGTTTTTACTGAAGCGCTTGCCTCTTTTTCCATTGGTTCGCAGCAGAGGTGGGCAACTAGGGCCATGTCCGTTTCTGGTTTTTTTATGCCAACTTCTGGCCTTGATTAATTTAGTCGTTTCTAACATTTACGCCGTCTGACATTTTGGCTACATTTCTTGATAAGCGCATGGTCGACAGCCGAAGACTGTTCCTGTGTCCCTATATGACACGTGGTACTGTGATCTAATCTGTGAGCGAACCTGAGTTGGTGTATACAGCCAATTTACTCATGTAGCCAGGGTAATTGGTGGAAACAAATACCTGCACACACACCCCCCCCCCACCCCCCAGGACCGTACTTTCCCACCCCTGGTCTGTAGTGTAGCTCTGTCACACCTGTTGGAGCGCCCCTACGCCTCCGCCATTCTGAGTGCGTCTTATGGAGACCCGTCTCAGCGGCGCCCCCTCTGGCGATGTGCTGCCGTTGCAGGTGGGGGACCAGATCATCGAGATCAACGGCGAGAGCACGCGGGACATGACGCACGCCCGCGCCATCGAGCTCATCAAGGCCGGGGGCCGCCGAGTGCGTCTGCTGCTGAAGAGGGGCACAGGACAGGTCCCCGAATATGGTGGGTGTCCCCCAAAACCGCGCACGCATGCGTACATATATGTACATACACATAACACACACACATACACATAAATATGCATTTGCATACATGCTCGCACACACAAGCATACATACGTACTTACACATAACACACACACATGCACATACACACGCATCTACACACATGCTCGCACGTACATACGTACATAAACATATCACACACACACCTGCACACACACTTGCACACATACGCGTACATGTGTACATACACATAACACACAGACACACATAGACAAACATACATTTGCACCTACACACACACAAGGGTGTATACACACGCACACACACACACGCACACAGACAGACTGTACACATAATCACTAGATTTTTCAGTCGCCAGCATTTCCCGGTTTTTGGCCTGTGAAAATAGTCGAAGGCCTGAAAATACAAAGGCTCACGGACAATTCTGGCTGGCAAAAAAATAAATAAATAAATAAATAATCGATATTTATAGGCTAGGATCTAAAAAACAAAAGAAATATGCATTTCACTGACTTTGTCCAAAAAGCACATCATCTCAAAAATAGTGTCATTATATTAATCACGGTCATCATCTCAAAAATCACCGCGAGGCACGGTGTTTCATTGGTTCACAGAGAAACCGCCCGTCAGAGGAGGAGGCTACGCTGGCTAACGCCATTCACAGGCCGCGCTCAGTCTCAAGCCAGCAGCCCCACCCGCTTCCATGCCGTGGAGCGTAGCCGCAAATGGCGGGACAGGCTAAATCAGTTAGCGGCTAGCTACCCTAATGTTTTTTGTTTTTTTTTTCGTCCGTTATAAACAGGCCCATTTTAACTGTCAAAACCTGATTGACTTGGAGAGGCCTGAAGACGAGCTTGATGTGACCGGGAAATCGTTGCTCAATTGACTTGTTATGCGCCGCAGGCTGAATCCAATTAAGGCGTCGCCCGCTATCCAAATAGGCCTGTTTGCCTCAGCGAATAAGGGGAAATTGCTTTTATTGCCCAAAGATAATTTCTTTCCCCCCCCCCCCGTCTTTATTCACCGAGAGACGGTTCTCCTTCGTTCGGAAGAGAAACGCGTTTCGACGAACGGCTAACGGTGCGAGAACGCGACGGCTTCGTCGGTCGAGAAACGGTTTTGCGCGCGCGCGGCGAAGGCCCGCCGATGCAAACAGCCGTTTTTCTACCGTAATTCGTCCCGCTGCGCACGGCGAAAGTGAATCCACGCGTTCCATCTTCATGATCGTTTTTTGTCTTCTAGTAATTTTGAGAAATCCAAAAAAAGAAAAAAAAATGAAAGATTATTTTGTTACGTGTCGTTAAACGAGCCTGCCTGTTTTGCGCGCGTTGCTAATAGGAGCTTCAATCATTTGTCAGACACACTGAAACCCTTCCGGGCTCTTTGGCTGGTGAATAAAAGTCCTAGCGGTGACTCTGCTACACACGCACTTTCTCTCTCTCTTTTCACACACACACACACACACACACACACACACTCGCACACACATACAAAGTGCCACTCCTCACAGCTGAGCTTTTTTTTTTTCAGTGTCTAGTAACTTCTCCTGACACATCTGCAGTTGTTACAGCTACAGCACACGGCCCCTGTGTAATACGTCTGACTGCCACTGTTCTCAGTGTTGTTGTTGTTAGCCTGTTGATTAGCTGCCGCACATCAGGGTGTTTCAAGAGCTCGGTTTGGACTGTGCCCTTGAGATGACCTTGAGCTAGGGGTCACGGAAGTAGCCTGCCAAGGTCATGACCTTCGGCAGGGCACTACAGTGGAGAGAAGTATACGTCACTGTGTCTCCCTAGTGTCAGGTGACAGACTCGCACAGGTGCGTGTAAAGGGTCACATCGACGCCCCCAGAGCATTATTCTGGTAACACTTTGCCATTCAGTGCCAGCTGAACAGATTCTGTTCCACGTGGTGTTTTACACTGCGAGGATGCCTGGCTGAAATTATTCCGCTTTTAAAGGGGCAGATTTTTTACTGTACTGCTTATTCCTCTAAATGAAGAAGCGAATGCTCACGCTTCTCAGCCACCGCACATCGAAGAGTTAACTACCAAGGCTGCGAGTGTCACCTGCTAATCTGCTTATTGTAAACACTGCTTTTAGCTGTTAGCATTAATTCTGTCTATTAATATAGTCTCATTCCATTTCCAGAGCTCTGTTTTCCCTGTAGTCCTCAGTAGGTTACTCTGCTTGTGCTAACTCTCTTCTTCTTGACTAACAGGTAGCGTAACTGTCTGTCGGGATGCCTGTGGTTTAACCCTAATGATTGGTCTAGGCTCTTCCCCCCCCTCCTTTAGGAATGGTACCTTCCAACTTCTCCATGTGTTTGCAAAGTGACAAGCATGGCTCTCCATATTTCTTCCTCATGGGCCTCTCTAAAGACACGGTTTGTAGCCACCTGCATGCCTGCCTGCTCTTCCGGGTGTGCTGAGGTGTGTCTACTTAGCTGGCATGCACAGTGTGCAGTGCGGCGTTCAGTGTATAGTGTGTAGAGTGTGTAGTGTGTACTCTGTACAGTGTGTACAGTGTGGAGTGTGTATAGTGTGTACAGTGTGTAGCATGTGCAGTGTGTGTTTACAGTGTGTACAGTGTGCAGTATATGCAGTATGTAGTGTGTACAGTGTGTGTACAGTGTATAGTGTGTGCAGTGTTTTATTCCTGCATGCAGTCTTGTGGTTTCCTAGTCAGAACACACTGGTTTCCTTGAAGGGCCACGCCTCTTAACAGGGTTTGGGCTTGTTCCTCACGCTGCCAAATCAATCAAAAATGCTCCTCAAGGTCTCGTTTCAAAATGGACGGACAAGGACAAAAAAAATCACTTCAAAACACCGAAAATAGTTAAAGCAAATTGTTATAACCTCATCCATACCTCTAAATGAATCTTGTTTTGATTGGAATCATGCTAAACAGCTAAAATGGATACGCAGTTGTGAAAAGGCACCGTAGAGAGCTTTTTCTCAGCCCAAAAGACACTTCTTGAGGTAATTAATAGACAATAATAATTTCAAGGGTGAACTGTCCTTTTAACAGGGCAGCGACTGTGACAAAACGGATTTACCGCCTTGGTAAACCTTTGGACTCTCCTAACGCCCTCTTGTGTGCGTACTGCCTGCGCAGTCTTTAAACACAGTGACGGGCTGCAGTTTGAGTGGTGGATTGGTCCTTGGGGGGGGGGGGGGCGATGGGAGAATTCTGGCCGAGCTCCAGTCTATCGGGGGGGGTGGGGGGTGGGTTCCACACCGTCCTCCTCCGAGAAGGTCTGAGAAGGTCCCGGCACAATCGGACGCCCTCTTGAACTTCACGAAGCTGGTCACGCACCGTGCGCCATCTTGGGATTGGGCACACTGACCTGGGGGAGGGGGGGGGCACACTGACTCCCGCAACCCAGATCCATGCCCCCCCCCCCCCCCTGCTCAGGGTAGCGGCTCTCAAACTCAATCCTCCCCCACCCCATCCCCCCCTTTTAGCAAACCGGTTGTAGCTCCAGCCACAATCACCACTGCTAAACAGTAACGAGCAGCTGACTGTTTTTAATTAGGCCGTTTAATTTCATGTGCTGCATGGCAAACGTGTCCTTCAGGACGAGGTTTAACTTTTTAATTAAGTTGCAGATTGACAGGTGAAATTGGTGAGCTCCTAACTGCTGAACGTGTGGACATCTGGTTGCTGAAACAAAGGGATTTGTAATCAAAGGAATAGATCAAAGCAGAAAATTTAAGGAAAAAACATTGGAGAATTTAAGCATGTGTTCTGAATAACTTTTAATTGGTCAAGAGAGAGGCTGAAATGAAAGCCGTCCTATTGGGAACCCCGGGCATTAAACACAGGTGGCTGGCATGTTGCTGATTGGCTTCTTCTGCAGAGATTTGTGAATGATTTCTGGGACCTTGTGAGTTCCTCCTGCTGCTCATCAGAAACAGCCATTTGCTTACAGGGGGTGTTTCCCTCCTTTTCTCTCTCAGAGTGCACCAATCGCCTTTCAGCTTTGAGCTTAAGCAGTCAAAGCTTTCGTCCCCAACTGTCATTGGGCACTTTATGGAAGAATTTTCCGGAAGAAATTAGGAAAACGAAAAGGACAAACTCAAGCTAAGCTAAATGGGAAGAACTTGAAAAGGACTCGGGAGGAGACGTATGGGCAGATGGCAATGTTGCATGTGTGCTCTTAAAAGATCCGCCATTGGCCACCGTCTCCCACTGACCGTTAACCAGGACCGCCCTTCCTGCACCAGTGTGTTCTGAACAGTCTCCACAATGCAGGCTGTTTACATTTTTAATACGAGAGTCGGATTTTAAACAAAGGTGTGTGCACCTGGGGAGTGTTACTTTATTACGGAGTGAGCTGGATAACTGGATAAAACCCGGAACGGCTCTTTTTACTTCAGTCCGTGTTCCAGATTTGGGAGGGTTCCGGGTTTTACTCATTGCAGTTATCCAGCTAACTCAGTAATCGTGCTTTGTGAAACAGGGCCCTGTACCGTGAGAATTGTGTTTACGTGTATGCATTTTCAAATTGGATGTTTGCTGAATGCTTCAATTGGGTGAGGCGTTCACAGATGAACTCACAAAGGGGGTGGGACTCTGCGCTGTTTGTGTGATTCAGCTGACATTGGTGACCAGACTGGAATTGAAATATAGTTCTGCACTGCGCTTCCTTAATGCACTTTTCCTGGAGCTGTAGCTGGAAACACACTGGGCTGCCGGGTGGCTCACCCTGTTAAGGTGCTGTTATAGTGATTGACTCTGGGTCCCACGGTCCGGGACCGAATCCGGACTGCACCAAAGCCAACTACGGGTCTCTTCGCTCTCTAGTGACCCCTGCTGGTCGGTGGGGGCGACTGCGGCCTGCTCGCTAAAGGGTCTTTCTCCGACCGCGGTCTGTGCCAGCTAGCCCGGCTTGCGGGCCGCGGCATCGGATGCAGAGTTTGCAGCGGGGGCGCCGTTCGCGAAACCCGACAGGCGTTACGCATCGGGCGGGCCCTGCGGCCCTGAAAAAACCCGCGTGATTTTCCCGAGCGAGCTGCCGCTGTAGCGCACGCGGGCTCAGCCACTTAGTTTGAGGTTCGAGAGCGAAGCGCCTGATTGGTATCACGCAGCTCTGGATGCTTGGCGGAGAAGTCGCCCCCGAAAAACAGCGGGACCACTCGCACGCTCTTTAAAATAATCAATCGGGGAGCCGGGGGGGGGCGGGGCGAGGAGGAGGGGGAATGCAGTGGTGTCTCTTAGATTTTGTGACTCACAACAGAACTGATTATCAGGTAATGGCCTAGAAGCGAAGGGGAGAAAAGCTAGCGTGGTTTGTGAGTTGGAAATACGGGGAATTGAATCGGAAAACTTTATAAGATGTTTCCCGGGCCCGCTTGATTTCTGAGACGCGTTTGTGCCCGGGGTCGGCAACGGAGGCTTTCGGACGACATACGGCGGCGCGCAGTGCTGAAAACAGATTCCGATCGAGGGCGAACACGAAACCGGTTCTGCGAACGAAGTCTTCCGCCAGCCGTTATTTCGCGTGCCGTCGCCCGGCGCGTTACCGGGGCGATTCATCCCCCCGGAGACGAGGAGCTGCCGTACGCAAGGCGACGGCTGAGATTAGCTCGCTCGCCACAGGTGTCGCCTCGCTGGCCGCCGCCGAGGATGATGGGTACGAGGATGCGACAGGGTGGGAAACGTGTCTCCGTGCGAAAAACACGAGTAAGAGGTTGAGGCACTTTGCTTTTTTAGATTATTCCATTATTTTGATGATTTTACCTCACAGAACAAGCGAGAGACCCATTCTGAAGAGTATTATATTATATATACACATTATTATTAATAATAATAATAATAATAATGACAGTGAGTTCAGTGCTGCTTCATTCAGCGTTTCATCTGCACATGCAGTGGCCAATGGACTCGAAGGACCCCGGCTAGGACCCGGCACGGCTGGCCGCAGACCTGCCCGCTAGCGCGGCCGGGCGAACTAAAAAAAAGAAGCTTCCGGACCGCGGAAATATCGATACCTCCCCCCGGGCCGACCCCCCGTCCCTTCGGGCACCGCCCCGCGGGGGTTCCCGGTCGTGTTTGGCTCTGGCACAGTCCGAATTTAGCGCTCGGCGAGGTGCGGCCGTGACCCCAAAGCCCAGTGTGTTCGCTCCGCCTCCGGTCAGCTGAGTCCAACACCCAGTCTGAAATCGGCATTTCGAGGTCGCGCGGGTCAGTGCTCGCGGAAACATAATCATCAGCAGCGCGCTGGATTCGGTGAACATTTGGCCCTTAGCTTTGATCCAGAAATCAAGCATCAGTTTTCTTTACAAACACAGCTTGGTGCGTTCATGTTAACAAAAATGTCTGACAGTTCATTTAACTGCTTGTTAACACCTTACATTTAGTCAATTTTATCAAAAATGGGTTATTTACATGAAAGGTCTGTCTGCAACAGGTTGAACACCTGAAATGACTGACGTTTTTTTAACTGTTCTAATTATCACGGAGGCAAAGCAAAAATAAAGCTGTAAAATTGGATTTGATAGTTTCCAAATGTTGATTTGAATCCAGGCTAGCTGATTGGTTGGGCACTGGGAACGAGGAAGCTTGACTGATTTCTTGATTACTGATTGGTTGATTTTTATCCCCGCCTCTTTCTCAGTAGACGGCTCCACCCCCTGGGATGCTCGCCCTTCAGCCTCCCCAAGCCTGTCGGAAATAGCCCCGCCCCTTGACACTCTTCTGACCACCCCATCGCCTTCATCTCACCTGGCCCCGCCCCCTGACCCCACCCAACCACTCCCCCCAGTGGTGGGGCGAGACAGAGGGGCGGAGCCAGGGAGGAGCAGGCGGAGCAAACGCGGCGAGGGTGGCAGGTCCACCCGCCAACACCGCGGCAACAGCGGCGGCGCCGCCAAGGGGGAGGGGCTTCCGGAGAGCCCAGGGGCGCGGCGGCAGAAGCCCAGGGAGCCCGACCCCGCCCAATCCACCACGGGACACCGCAACGGCGCCGCCGCCGGAGAGAGAAGGGAGCCGCGCCCCCCCGGCAAAGGCGGCAAGCTCTCGCGGAGCGCTAACGGGGGCGGAGCCCAAAGCAACGGCGACGCCCCCCCGGAGGGCCGGGGGAAGGCTCAGCCGAACCACGCCCCCGGCGGGGGCGGGGCTCCGGACAGGAAGGCCACGGTCTCCCCCGGGCCGTGGAAGATCCCCGGCTCCGATAGGCTGCCCAGCACGCTGCGGTCGGGGTCCTCCACTGTGAGCAGATAACCTCGTCAGCCGACGCCACCGCTCCCCACCGCCACCACCACCACCACCCGCCACCGTCAGATGCAAACCGGAGCGCTTACTTCATCAACTTTTAGGGGGAAATCGTTTTTTTTTTTTTTTATAAATATATATATTTTGTTTTCGGAGTCGTTTTACGATATCACACCCGCTACCTTAAAACTGGAAACATTCACTCGCTTTTTAAAAGAAAAAAAAAAGGAAACGAAAGACGGTGCGGCGCGACGGACGGAGGTCTCCATCGGCCGCGTTTGAAAACGCGATTTTCTTTCCGGTTTTTATTTTTGGGAACTCCTGATAAGCCCCTCCCACTCGCTGTGGACTGCCGTGACAGCCAATCGCCCTGCAGAACCAATGCACCAACTCGTTTCACGCCAAGACTGGATGGCAGGGAAGATTTTTACATAGTGGTAATATATTTTATCAAGAAAGAGATTATCGAAGGGGTTTGCTTGAAAGTAGCTTTTGTTCCCCCGGGATTCGGAAAGAAAAGATCCACTGAGAGGATTTTTCATCATTGAACTCTGCCTTAAATAACTGTACAGAGATAGCACTGACGTGGAAGATGTCTAAAATAACGATACATGTGATGATAGAGATATATACATATAAATATGTGAAGAATATGTAAATACAATCATCTCAAAATATATTTAGGTGGGCTGAAGGTAACCCTGAGACATTATACAAACTAGATGAGTTGTATAGCAAAGGATTCATCTTCCCATTGTGTCTCAACTGTGATTGAAATTCAGGTCGATGTGGATTTGTTTTACTCCAAATGATGCATATTTACTTGACCTTGAATGCCGAAGGTTTTTTTACGCGTTGCAGGGGATCCCGGTCTCCTTCGTTTTGTACTTTTCCAACCCGGCCACTGTGTCGCATTCAGTCTCCGGTGGGTAGAACGGAGGAGGGGATCGTGGGATACGTTTGGGGCAGAGTGCCTTACGGATGCGGAGCGAGCTCCGCGATGGAGTTTGAATTTCGACGGCAGGCTGAAAACTGACATGCAATCATTCGCAGGCTGCTAAATAGCTCGGTTTGTTGAAACTTCTGAGGAGGTACTTTTGTTGCGACGGCGAACGCTTTAGTTTTTACCCGGTGCGCCACGACACGTTCGTTTCTGGCCACTTGTTACGTACGTACGTCTGTGTTGTGTCCGGTCTGTATCAGTCACCTCTTTGATACCTGAGAATGCGCCAAAAAAAATTATCCCGTTCTCTTATTGGTTTGAAGGTCATTTTTTGGGGAGGGAGCTTGTTTACTTGGCTTATTCAGCGTGCATTTGCCGTGTCTCTATAGCAGGGTGGTGGATGGACGAATTTACGTCATATCTGGAGGCAGATGTTCCTTGAATTTTCTGAGCGAGGACACGGTATCTATAGTAACAGCTGGTGAAATGAGCACGGTTTGAAGTGCAAGGTAAGTGTCCGACAATCCCCTCTACGGACGAGGGATGGAATCACCACACCGCGGAGAGAAGGCGTGCGCAGTAGGTACTCTTTATGGAGTGTGTTCACAACCAATGCCCAGGTGCGATAAGTCAAAAAAAAAAGTGGGAAGGAGAATGTAAATTTGCTGACGAAAATCAGCATTAGTTTGTCACTCACGGCAAAACCAGCTAATTAGTCTTGACAGTGTGTGAAGGAAATTCTGCAGCGGGGGTGAATGCAATTTATATATGTTTTGACAGCCTTTGTGCGACTACTAAGCGCAATCGTGTAGGTGCATGAGTATTAAATGTTCCTTCATTTCAACATTACATCGTCATCTCGCAGGTTATTACCAAAACCTTGATTTAATGCGAAAACAAAGCGGCTTCCGCGATCGGCCGCATCTGATTTGTTGATCTGGCCCACGGCGAACAACATTTATAGCACTCTGCGTAAAATGCGTCATTTTCTGTGCGCCACGAGTGTGACTACGCTGGAGACCCCAACCACAGCTGGCAAAATGGTGTGGCACCATGCTTCACAAACATGTTTACTCACTGTAACAACCAGGAAATTTATGTTCTTTGGGTTTTATTTCACGTTCAGTAACAGTTGGCTAACGTTACTGTGTACAAACTAGTTATCTAACTGGATTGACAATGTTATTTATTTTTAGCCAGGGCTACAAACGTTGACTCAGTTAACAAAAACATTAAACGAAACCACTGGCAAATATTTATTAATTTGAGTGGCAAATAAATGAAAAGCACTGACGTGGCTTGTGCTATACACCGGTTCACTGTGCTTTATTAGTTCGGGCCTATCCTTAAAAAAATTCGATGTCTTTTGAACGTTCACAAGGTGCTTCTCCATTTGCACTCTCTAGTCTCCAGTGTGTCTGTTGCTATGTGGACGACTGCATTTACGACGCTGCACTTTAACTGCGTAGTCTTAAACCACATGTCAGGTTCCCAATATCTTAATATACCCGTATCCAGATTCCGAGAAGTGATTTTCGTGTCAAGAGAGCAAAGGCCCGACAACTCGAAACCTGACCTTGACCGTTTGCCTACGTAACTAATACGTTTTAGAAATCCCTGTACTGTAAACGGGGACGCCGAGACGATGCTGAAGCACAACATCTGACTCGGTGCGGATCATTGAAAGCCAGCAGTAACCAGTATGCTGCGGTGAATAAGTGGGAGAACGTTTTTTCTTCTGTGGCCCGCTACTAAGGAACGCCGTGCGGCTCGATGCGCTTAAATCCCCCCCATCCAAGCTACGAACCATGCTTCACCCGAATATGCACGTGTGTGACCCCCACCCCCCTCATCCCTTCCTTGCAGAAGAGGCGGGAGATCACCGCCTTTTCTGTTCTGCATTGCACAGTTCTCTCCGCTGGCCACTGGAACAGTTTCCGGCCAGCTCCAAGTAATTTTATATGAAATAAATATATAGTGAATCTGTGAAAGACGGCACGTTCATGAGCCCCATTCAGTTCGATATGACTGTGTTAGCTGTGTATTTACCTTGTACAGGTGTGTCTATAAATACAATTACATGTATTATTGATAGTCACAAAGACTTTAAGTGAGCAACTATTTTTATGAAATGCAACACAATGGATATATTAACTTTTGCAGAAATCTTGTTTACTGTATGATATTCTAAAAAAAAACTGTTAAATAAAACATTGATGCAGTGTACAATATTACTAATTTACGACATGTTGTCTTTAATTCATTTCTGGGCTCTGAACTGGAAGGTAGCAAAGACTTAAATCGAAAAAGATTACAAATGAAAGGCAATGGTTCACAAAGTGTTTTTTAGGTAGTATACAAGAGAGTGACTTCATGGTCTGGAATGGTTTTTCAAAATGGAGAAATCTCGAGCTAAGCATAATATTTTATCTGGTTAAGAAACTAGCACTCATTGGATGAGCCTTAATTCTTATTTGTGAAGGTTGTGGTTTAAATTTCCATGCAATGAAATGCCCTTTCGTGCCTCGGAGTTTGAACCGACTCGCTGAGGACACGTCAATGTGGGGATTTATGATCTCCAGAACCTCCTCTCGCTGACGGCATGCAGTTGACGTCCTTCTGGATCAGTGAATTATCGGCCTGTTCAAGAGCGACCCCTTGTGCCTACTGCCAGGTGTCGAAAAAGCTCATTTTAATTGAAAAAAGAAACATGTATTCAACGTTTTTTTAAAAGAATTAGTGCTTGTTTTAAATATTGAAAACGTTGTTTTAAGTTACTTTGACCTTTGCATTTCACATACATAATCCAAGTTTCAGTGAATAGGTGTCCACATCTTCAGCAATTAGTCTCAGATCTTGCCTCTCTCTCTCTCTCTCTCTCTCTCTCTCTCTCTCTCTCTCTCTCTCTTCCCCCTTCCCCCCATCTCTTTCTCTCTCTTTCGTTGCAGGAACAAACCTGAAGTAAAAAAGTGTCCCTGGCATTTTTTTTAATTAAAAAAAAAATCTGTCTACTGTTTGCATAGATATTGCCAAATTCATTTGGACCAGTTCAGCAGCAATTTCGATTTTAGACGGCTATTATAACTGCCAGTAATTTAAAATGACTCAGATTTGGACCGGTTTTGCTACAAGTAATGGTTAAGGCGCATAGAATTGAAAACAACAGCCAAACAGCCCAAATGAAAACTGTACCCCCCACACCCTTCTTCAACAAATCTATTTGAAAAGACTCATTTCATGCTTTTCTAATGATAATGGCTGTGGAAGAAGTTTTATGATGGCCTCTGTTTTAGAAGAAACGCTGAATTTATTTCCCTGGTTTGAAATTCTGCCGACACTCCTGGAATTTTAAAATCCAAGCTGTTTCTCGAAACAGCAATTTCCCCTCTCCGGGATTTGGACTCCTCTATCCCGTTAAGAGCATAATAGTCCGGCAGTGCTGACAGATTTTGAGCTGGAAGCCTGCGTGGGGAATTTACTGCATAGCTCCCTCATAGTGACATTCAAGTGGGAAAACCTTCCATTAGTCCCACTTAAGAAAGAATAATTAATCCATTAAGACCACCTTTTACAACCATACTTTATACAAGCCATGTAGACTGTTAAAGTGTGCCGTTCTATAACCTCCTTGTTGAAAAACCGGATAGTGCCTTTGTGTTATTGCATGCAAGCTAATAAGATGTATGTGGATGACACACCTACACAACTGAGGACCGGCAAAGAGACATACAGTCATATAAATCCCTCCCTTCCCATCCCAGGCCATGTTAGGGAGTTTTTAAAGTGCAGAGCTTTGGTGATTAGGCCACACAAAAGAAGATACGAGGGGGGGGGAAAAAAGGAAAATATGCACTGGATTCAAGTGGACCACATTGTCCACCTCTGACAGCTATCACGTATTTGGGTTATTTGTGCGAACTGACTCCGTTCGCTCTAATGTATTTATATAAGGGGTATTGTATTCCCACTTTGTGGTTTTTGTTCTGGTAACCTTAGTAACCCCTGACATTGAACGAGCTGCTAATTGTTCTTAATTAGACGCTTTTGGAGCGTGCTCAGGAGCGCCGAACCGTCGACGTGAACATTTCACAGCGTAAACTGAACTTCCGTTTGCAGAACAGCGCGGGCGTGGTCACTGAGAGGTCGACTGTGTGTGGAATTTTACACACCAGTGACACACTTTATCTTGCTGCAGTGTATTGCCACAGCACAAACCTTGCAAAGGCAACATTCCAAACCCGACAACACGCTCACAGTCACCTACATCCCCCGCCAAGTGTTGAACAACCTATCAAAGCACTGATCGGACTTCCTGTTGAGAAAATGATTCCTTTCGACAGAGATTGCACTTTTTAAAAATTGATTACACTACAGACTGACAGTTGAAATCAGTGGTGTGTCAATTCGTGAAAGTGTATGGACACCTGGTCACTGGAACTATTTCAAACTTTTGTGGTGTTGAAATGAGCTCGATTTAAAAAAATAAATGAATAAATATGAAAAAATCAAGTTTTTTTCCAACAAACATGGGACAGGTCTTTCATCCAAGTATGAAATTTCAAGCTGAAAATGTGATGTACAGGGTGTCTGGCTGGAACCAGAAACACTGTGTTCATGAAACCTTTTATTCTGGCCGTGCATCACAGGGCACTGTGGTGAGCTATTGAACCAAAAGCTTCATATAAAGATAGCAGGGACCAGACTGTAACACCAGTGTCTTCAGTGTGCGCCACCTCAGGAGCATGAGAGACAGAAATGGGGAAAAGGCAAAACTGTTGAAAAGCCAAGGTTTAAAAATAAGTGAGTTTCAAGATTCAATATGTCCAGTGTTCGCATCTCTGGTGTCTCTTTGCAACGTGTTCCTTAGTTCGCAGGCTTGAAAACAGTATTTCCCATCCCCACTGGATAATCTAAGTGCTCTACTGGGCGTGTGTTCTGATAGACAATCCGTGATGTGTTTTGTTGTTCGACCAGTGATTTCAGAACAAGTGAATCTTAAAATCAGTTTATGCCAGGGCAGTGAAACGAGGACAGCGTTAATATTTTTACTTCGTTACGGTCAGAATTCGTTTCTGTGTTAATGAGTTGGATTGTAGCCTACTCTTGGTAAGGAGAGCACGGTAGACTGCGGGAGAAACACGGAATACCAAGGATTTGGCTCCCTCTGCGGGACAGAGAGAGCCTCTGCAGCACAGCGGTCAGCTGCCAAATAGCGCACCTGGAATGAATATCTTCATTATGGCGGAGCAGAAGGGGAACATGCTTGGCGCAGAGAACCTGTTGCATGCGGTGTGGCAGATGTTTCGCTCGTGGGAAACGCTGACTTAGCGCTGTCGATATCCCTGCGCATCAGCCCTTTTCCGCGTCTTCACTCCGAAAACTCGAGACTGCGATCCAAAAGCCTTCTGTCTGCTCCGTTCCAAGTAAGTCTCGTTCTTCCTGCATTGTTTCCTCAGTAACGGCATGTTGCATAGTAGCCCAGGTTCCAGTGACAAACAACAGCCAGCCGGACATAGAAGAGTCAGTTGCGCAACTGCATTGCAACTGGCTACAGCTAGCCAGATCTGTGAAGTAAGAATTACCTGTTCCAGTTGTAATGCAGTTCTGTGGTCTAGGGGGTTTAAACTCGAAATAAGCACATTGCAATTGACCCACAACTTTTGTAATCATTATAATAATATGATGCTACTGGATTAGTTGTGTATGCACTTTCCATCTCA
>CM077302.1:1927500-1957500 GCA_039654925.1 Anguilla pacifica | reverse complement strand
GTGTTCGTCTGGAAGTGGGTCAAGGGTAAAAGGCAAAAAAAAAAGAAGTGTTGAAATGCTCGGTCTATTTCCGGCACGTTCTCTGCGTCCTTCCCCGCCGCTGGCACGCGCTCTCTCTCGAGCCGCAGACTCTGCGTCGCGCGACCGTTCGGTCCGGCGGTGCGAGCGCCCGTTCGTTTCGCGGTCGGCCTTCTCCGCGTCTGTCTAACGTTTTCGTCAGGAGTGAAATCAGTCGGTTAGCAACCAACAAGGAAGGGGCAGTTCGTTCGACAAGGGGCACAAACTGGCCGTAGTTTGGGTAGGTCAGGAGATGGAAACTCAGAGTTCCACTATCCATAACAGCCACAAGACCAAAGCGACCCCTTATGAGGTAACTATCAATATGAAAAACATGCAGGGAAGCAGTTCAAGGTTCCTACAAGGACACTATAGTATAGTATAGTATAGTATAGTAATGATCTGTGATGGGAAAAGGAAGACTTTCGTGGGGGGGGGGGTGGGGTGTAATTTTTTACTGAAAATCCAGCCCTCAAGCCATAACCAGTTTATCTGTGAGATTTCAGGGTCAATAAAGAAGGGGAAGACATCGTAAAACGCACGAAGAAAACCAGCGCAAAATTCGAAAACGCAAAGCGTGCCGCAGACCCCGCATGCATTCACGACCGCGGTCTAGAATTTTCCACGCTGATAATAGAGTGCTTTCAAGGTAGTCCGGTCCAGGGATTAGTGAAGCTGTTAGTACTAAGGGTAGGTGGGGGGGCAGGGGGGGCGTGGTTGGGGAAATAAAGGGACTGTCTCCATGCCAACAGCACGCGAGTCGCACCTTGGCGCCCTCCGCCTCCGCGGGAGCTGGGGCTTCGCTAGGGGGCGCCGACGGCCCACCGGGACCCTTCAGAGACTAGAGAGAGAGAGAGAGAGAGAGAGAGAGAAAGACAGAGAAAGGGAGGGAGGGAGGAAAACAATGCAGAGGACAGCAAGAGGTGATGTCAGAGACTGGAGAGGCGGGGCATCTGACGGCCTGACGTATCGAAGAGGGAGGAGTCAAGGGTTCGCCATCGCGCTTAAGGGTTTAACAACGCCGCGAAAAAAGGGGGTTTTATCGAAAAAAGGGAGGGCTTATGGCGGCGGTACCTTGTCGCGCGGGACGGCCGCGGGCAGCTCCCTCGTCCGGTTGCGCCTCTGCTCCTGCGGGAAAGAAGGGATTTTTAGAAAAGAACGAAAAGAGGGCGAAGGTACACCTGCGCCCCGGCTCCCTCGCTTTCGACGAGTCGCACGTAGCGGCCGCTCGAAAGGACAGGACAGTCAAGCTCGGGACTTTAAAAAAATTAATAATTAATTCTGGACAGCCTTAAGGAGGCTCGTATCCATTTCTGGTTTTCTGGCCTTAATTACCTAACTACCCCTAAAATTTGCACCATCTGACATTTTAGCTAAATTTGTTGCATGAAAGAGAGCTTAAGACTGTTCTTGTGTCTCTATACAATGCAATGCTTTACTATGATCTAATCTACGACTGCACCAGTGTTGGCGTACGCAGCTAACTGGCTCATTTAGCCAGGGTAATTGTTGGAAACAAAAAACTGCTACACACCGGCCCTCCAGGACAGGATTTGGCCACCCCTCCTCTACAGTGTGGTTTTCTCTCACTGAATTCTTATTAAATGGTATTACACTCATTTAGCCAATTCTCTTTTCCAGAGCAACTTACAGCGAACGTCAAATAAATCTTGGATTGCGAAGACATTTACGTCGTTACATTTTATTTGGCTGTTAGTACAGGGACTTACAGTTCAGCCAACCTTGCTCAAGGGTACAACAGCAGTGCCTCGCCTGGAAATCGAACCCGCAACCTCTAGAGTTAGGAGGCCGGTGTCCTAGCGACCACGCCCGGGCGTTCTCACCTCTATGTTGCTGTTCATGAGGCCGCAGGCATCGGCGAAGTCCGGGTGCTTGGTGTTGATGTAGGCCAGCTCTATGGCCACCAGGTTGTGCACCTGAAACAGATCGGCGACAGTCTGACGCGCTGACCCGCAGGAAGAGAAGCTTCCGGAAAAGTGGCCTGCCCAACCCCTACACCCCCACCCGCCCCACCCCCCGCATAGAAGGGACAGCCAAGCGGCACCAAACCGCTCACTGAGGAAGGGGAGGACAGGATGGATGGATGGAGGGATGGGGGAGAGGGGAGGAGAAAGGATGGCGGAGATCGGCTCACCATCTCGTTGGTCACTGGCAGCCTCTTGCGGAGGAGGGAGGTCACCACCTCGGCAATGGCGTCGTGGAGCTTTGGAAACCGCAGCAGCTCCTGGGGCAGCAGGACACGGTGCAGTGAACCGGCAATCCTGTGTGCTGTCGATGCTGCAGCTTGTATAGTACGGTATAGCATAGTGGACCTGTGTGCTGTAGATATATTATGGTATAGCACAGTGTACCTGCGTGCTGTAGTTATAGAACGGTATTGCATAGTGTACCTGCGTGCTGTAGTTGCTGCAGTGTGTATAGTACGGTATAGTATAGTGTACCTGTGGGCTGTAGCTATAATATGGTATAGCATAGTGTACCTCTGTGCTGTAGTTATAATATGGTACAATATATTGTACCTGTATGCTGTAGTTGCTGCAGTGTGTATAGGATGGTATAGTATAGTGTACCTGTACGCTGTAGATAGAGTATGGTATAGTATAGTCTACCTGTGCGCTGTAGGTATAGTGTGGTATAGTATACTGTACCTGCATGCTGTAGTTGCTGCAGTGTGTATAGTATAGTGTACCTGAGTGCTGTAGTAATAATATGGTATAGTATAGTGTACCTGAGTGCTGTAGTAATAATATGGTATAGTATAGTCTACCTGTGCGCTGTAGGTATAGTGTGGTATAGTATACTGTACCTGCATGCTGTAGTTGCTGCAGTGTGTATAGTATAGTGTACCTGAGTGCTGTAGTTGCTGCAGTATGTATGGTATAGTATAGTGTACCTGAGTGCTGTAGTTGCTGCAGTATGTATGGTATAGTATAGTGTACCTGAGTGCTGTAGTAATAATATGGTATAGTATAGTGTACCTGAGTGCTGTAGTTGCTGCAGTGCTGTATAATCCTCTGCATCTCCTCATGCACCAGCTCCACACAGCGCAGACTGGGCTCCTCCAGCCGCTTCACCTGCCTCTTCACCAGCAGCTCAAAGGACACCTCGGGCACGAAGAGGGCCGGACGGGGGCCCTGCGGGGGGACGCACACGCCTTTACCCAGCAGCCCCTCCGGCACTGACCGCAGAGGGGCGAGAACCCACCCTCCCAGCTCACCGTGGCATTCCGAATCGCCGTCAGAACGTCGATGGTGGTGAGCCCGCCCAGCGGGTCCACCGATTCTAGCGTCCGCCCGAACGTCTCGTGGAATATGTAGCAGATCCTGGCCCCGCCGCACCTGTGACATCACAAAGACGAGACAAGAGTTCCGCTAACTGATGACAACATCAGTTCTGAAATCCCGGAAGATAAGTCGATACCGTCCAACGTCACATTAAAGCGTGTGCCCTAAAGGACAAATTCACCCAAAAACTACAAAAATATTTTCTCCATCTGCAGACAATAATACAAACAATCTATTAATACGATGACACTTTTATGTTGAAAGCTGCTGTGTGCAGCCATTTCCTCATTTCCCTTGCCTCAAAATCCCACAGCTCATTGCAGAGTCTTTGTCTGCGATGTCTATGAGATGTCGGTGAAATGCTAGATGGGAACTGTATTGCGATGCAAAATCTAGTGCGTGTACTGGCCCCGCAGTCTGGTATCGAATCAGAACCGTGTTTGTCCCCTCCATTTGCCATTTTGGCAGTCCCTTGAGGAAGGTTACACCGAGACATCACGTTTTTAAGGCCGCCATTTTTGTTTAGCTCCAAATTTTTTTTTTTTCCACGTGCGGCGTGTCTCCTCGCTCGTTACGCTCATCTGCGCTGATTAATTGAGTCGACGGCGGTGCGTTTTCTAAGTGTTCCAATTAAATCTTCTCCCTGTGAGGACATTGTGTTTCCCGAGTACACAACACGACCGCAACAACACAAGCAGCGGCATCTGCCCCCCCTTAATGAAGCAGTGTGAAATTCTCCTTTAAAGGACCCTCCGCTGAGGTTGTAGGCTTGCGTGTGCGTGCGTGTGTGCGTGTGTGTGTGTGTGCGTGCGTGCGTGAGGGCAGGGGGCGGGACTCACAGCTCGGCGGTCTCGATGTACTTGGCGGTGCCCTCGATGGTGTTGCAGTACTCGGCGGCGAACTTGGTGACGAGCTGCAGCAGGGCGGCGCTCTTGTCCTCCACGGGCTGGCCGTAGCTGGCGAGCAGTGACTGGTACTGCGCCGCCAGCACGTTGAGGCGCGTCTTCAGCTCCGGCAGGCAGTCGCGGATGTGGTGCATCAGCAGCCTGCGGCGGTAAGGAGGGGTGGGCGGGCAATTTCGGTCCAGGAGGACCGGTGGGTACGCTGGGTTTCGTTTTCCGCCAATTACCCCGGCTAAATGTGCCAACTGGCGGTATGGGCTACGCCAGGGCTGGTTCACGCGTAGTTTAGATCACGGTAAAACTTTTCACGTAGGGACACAAATAACAGTCTTTGGCTTTGGCCATTCATGCGCTCAATCAAGAAATGTGACTACAATGTCAGGTGACATAAATGTTAGGGCTAATTGAGTAGGCATGAAAAACTCATTTGCCCACCTCTGGTTTTTAGAGCCACTTAGCGGCTATGCAGAGCTTTCCCAGAGGTGGAAATTCCAGGTTCAGAAAGTAAACATCCTCCATTTTGTTCCAGTCACCGGGATTTGTTAATTGGCACAATTCATCAGCCAGGAGGTGGATCTAATCCGTGAAATCAGCCGGCTGAGTTCATGGGTGGAAGAAACACACGGCAGGACTTTTACTTTCTGACCCCCCCCCCCCCCCCCCCCCCCCGGACTTTCCATTTCTGAGCTTTCCTGGGGAGAACTTGTTTCAGGGTTCCCCTCATGGACTACGCCCCCAACTCCAGGGCTCCTCCAAGTCCTTTCAATGCCCCCGTTCCCCCAAAATCAGAATCAGTTACACGGGATGCGGTTTACATACGATGTGAAGTGGATACATTTTTCCCCAAATCTGAGGACCCTTCCCAAGGATTTTTGAGGAACCCTAACCTTGAGAGTGTTAGAAGGCCTCTCAGTTATTTCGAGATAAAGTATGTCTTCTGTTTAAGGTTTTCCATGGTTGATAACCTGAACCATTTCAGCTGAAACACAAAGGCACACCTTGCTTTGATTGCAAACGGTATTTTTGCTGAGCTCAATGCGGTTAATGCGTTTCTCTGAGCTAATGAGTTAGCGGTCACGGGTTGCTTTTGGCTTGCAAATTTCTCCCCCAGTTTTTGCTTTATTCCTTCGATGGACGTTGATTCCCCGAGACCAGGCCTAAAGGGGATTAGCGCTTGGCGCCGTTTCAAAGCTAACCGGGTGAGCCGTACGGCTAGCACAAACGGAATATTAATTTCAAGGTCGCGCGATCAAGGTCGACGTAGGACAAAAGCAGCAGGGAGCGCTGGCTCAGGAGCCTAAGCGTTCACGACCCAGGTGCGGGGAAATCTTACCTGTTCAGCGTCCGGGCGAGATATTTGGTACCGTTTCGGTTGGCGAGAGAGGGGTACTTCTTCTGCAGGAAGGCGTATTCATCCCGAATGGCGTCTGCCACACTCTTCTTCTTATTTATGTCCAACTGGCTCCTGCGGGCCAAGAAAGGACAGTGAGAGACATTTACATTCACTTACCAGACCCTCTTATCCAGAGCACCGTAGAACCTGTACAGCGCTTGTGAATAGCAGTAACGCTATCTGTAAATGGTCCTTCATAGGAGCTTAATAACTTCTTCGTAAACTCGACATAGACATTTCTAAATTCAAAGGTCGGTAAGTGCAAGGAGGTGTGTGTTACTTTGTAGTGTCACTTGATGCATCATCAGTGGTGACATAACAGTCCTTATTTTCGTTCCTTATTGTAGCATTTAAGAATGTTTATGTAGTGCTTATGAAGGTGGTATTTACTGCCTATGAAGGAGTTGCGTAGCTCTTAAGAAGGACCATTCATAGTGTTGACAAATGAGGACAGCAGAACACCACTGTCAGTGTAGGCACAAGATTTGGCGAGAACACAATAGAAATAAAGTGATGTAAAAATCAATGCTGTGATCAATATGCCGTCCTGCATTCAAGCCAAACTGAAAGGGAAACATTTATACAAGTCTGCAGTAGAAGTATACCAAGAATTACATTACAAAGAGCACCAAAAACCCTAGCTAACGTCCAGCTAAAGCACGTTAACGTGTAAGGAAGCACACGCACAGGGTGGGACCATGTTCTCTTTGAATGTGTACAGTGCAGACCTGGGTCAGATACATATTTGCTTTGGATTCAAATACTTTTCTGTGCTCTATTGGTCTTTCCTGGTGTAATTGAGCCTGCCAATATGAACAGGTGGTGGGGTTTTCACTTTTTGAGAGTATTTCATTGGCTCCAATACGCCAGACAAGATCAGTAAAGGGCAGAAAAGTATTTGAATCCGAAACAAATCCGTATTTGCCCCAGATCTAGTACAGTGAGGGCAGTCCTCACACGGCGGCTAAAATGAGCTTGCTAGCGTGTCGGAGAACCAGGCCGCTGGGGCGCGGGGAGCGGAGGAGCGGAGGAGGGCTACCTGTTGACCACGCCGACGAGGCCCAGCTTGACGGGGATGACCCTGCCCGTCAGCACGTCCATGGCGTCCGTCCCGGCGTCCATCAGGTCCAGCTTGGTGACGACGGCCAGGGTCCGGCGTCCTGCGGCACATGACCCGGTGTAAGGGGTCGCACCGGCAGACGCCGGGGCCAGATGAGCCCGGACAGGCTAAACGACCTGTTCTCATTGGCTACTCTAACATTTACCGTCCCATAGCGACTCGCGTGCCTTGCCATTTTTTTTACATACCAATTTATACAGCCGGATATTTACTGAGGCAAGTCAGGTTAAGCACCTGGCGCAAAGCTGGGATTTGAGATTTGGGATTTGAACCCGCAAACCTCTAAGTTACAAAACCACGCCCCTAACCACTGTACTACATTATGGCCTGATCTCATGTGGCTAGGGTCTCAATGTCTGTCGGGCTACAGTAAGAGTGAGGGTGGAGCAGGGGTCGGGGGTCGAGATGGGGGTCAGGGGTCAGGGGGTGGGGTCGGTAGGCAGCGCTGACCGTCGGGGTCCACTTCCCGGGCCAGCTTGAGCGCCTCGGAGGTGGCCATGTCGGTGTTGGCGGCCGTGACGGCCAGGATGATGCAGTTGGGGTTGCTGATGTGCTTGCTGATCAGCTCCCGGATCTGGACCTCGATGTCTTTGGGCTGGTCTCCTACCGGAACCTTGGGAAGGGGGTGGGGGAGGGACACGCCAAACCACAGGAACACAGTCACACCACTGACAAAGTTACTGGTTATTGAAAATTAATTCATGCCCTTGGACCAATCAGAATCGAGTGGTCAGCCAAGTCATTGTATAAACTACTGTTTTAAATATACTGTTTTAATACACTCATTGATGTAATGGCTTCTGTAGAGCCCAATGTTCATTGACAAACCCAGGAACATGTATAAAGTAACTCATCGTTACACTGTGTTTAAATGACACAGATGGTGCATTTTTGCAGGCCAAGCAGGACCAGTGATGGGCGCACCTTCGTGATTCCTGGGAGGTCCACCAGCGTGAGGTTCACCACATGAGGGGAGAAGACTTTCAGGTGAATGGGCTCGTTGCTGATACCCTACGGGAATTAAACGCCGAGTCACTGAACGCGATTGGTGCTCACTGAACACAGGTGCTGAACGCATGACACGCCAGTCGACCCTCACTTGAAATCCTGCCACGGCTTGTTCGATTACTGTTTACTGACTTAGAGCACGGTTTTCAGCCGTAAGTAACCTTGACAATAAAAGATCCACGTTAAAATGGATATATTTTGATTTCTCTTTCAGGGAGTTTTCAGGAGTGCTCATATCAGCATACCTGCACCTGAGTTTCTACTGTAAATTACTTCATTTATTTAGCACTTAACCCAAAGCGCTTTGCGTAATTGAATTTGCATTTCAAAAAGAGGCAAACAAAATGTAGGCATCCGAGAGAATTAGAGGTAGAAAAAATCATGAAGGCTGTGCATAAAGAGAGTAAGGTAAACCGTAAATTCACATACAAATTAGAGATTCTTTTCAAGTGGGGAAATTATGTGGAAGAGGAGTTAAATGTCTGCACATCACTGGTGAGGAGCTTCATCTCCGGCAAAAAGATCCTTTTAATGCTCCCCGGCAGACATGCTTAATACTGACCCGAGGAAAAAGAGTTCCCAGTTGCAAAAGGGAAAGTTCCTGTTCTTCACTTGAAACTGAAGGAAAGACAAGAAGGCCACGACATGGTGACATTTTTTTCCGGGCTCTCTCACCTTGTTATTGCCAGATATTCTTTCCGTTTCACTTTCGATCTCTCGCCTGATTTCGCCGAAGTCGGTGAATATCTGAAAATACGCGCGTTTGTGCGGACGCAGTAGAACGCGCATGTTGACAGATTCAATTAACAGAGTCGCAAACGTACTTCAGCATCAATCATATTTGTGAAGACAATGGATATCGGTTTCAGTGGGGGGGGGGGGGGCGGAAGGCATTCCAAATTTTCTGGGGTGACAGCTTAAATTTAAATGTACCACTATGTGTTTATTCCTTGCGTCATAACACGGCACTGCCTGCTACAAAAATACCCGAAAGCAAACCGTACCTTGTTTTTGGTGTGCAGAAATTTTCCCCACTCTTCGCTCTCCACTCCTGCGTGTTGAACAGAAAGGCGTTAGACTGACGGTTGAGGACCGCACACTTCACAACAGTGCTTTTCGCTGCTCACTGGGGACCCAGACCCACTGCGTATGCTAGTTTTCGTTCCAGCCAATCTCTTGATCAATTGAGGTTACAGAAACCATGTTTAAGTTCCGATATAATTTTGTACTAATTTGCTCAGCCATTGAACTCCTGATTATTCATAATGTCAGTGATAAGGTTATCGCAGTTATAGCTATTAAGACCCCATTGATTTCTGTCTGTCAGTTAATAAAAGGTCAGTTTAAAATCATTTTAAAAAGAAACCTCTTTTTAAAGAAATCATTTGCCCATCCATCAGATGATGGGGATCTGACCGAATAAAGGTCCTAGGCGTGTGGATGTGAAATATTTATTCTTCATAGTGTGCATTGCTGTTTCTAACATAATGTAATATTGTTTGTAAATTGACCTTCAGTTTGACACTGAGTGTCTAAAGAAGACTAGTCCATTCCCTTTACAAATCAGACAGATACAATTATGATAGGAATGAAAACCAGCATTCACAGTATACATGGTGAAACCCCTGTGCTGGAAGATAACCATGCGCCTGGTATACTAAATGAGTTAGCCTGCAGTGTGGCTGGTCAGGTTAGTGAAGTGACACGGCAGCTGGCTATGCTGGCCAGCCTCACTCACTGTCCAGTCTCCTGGGGCCAAGGGAGGTTATGGGTATTTGGCCTTGCTCATTCTGCTGGATGCGAATTCTAGCTAGAAAGAGCGTGTGAAAGAACTGCAGTGCATTGTGGGAGGCACAGAGAGGCATGCGTTCTGCTGGTGACGTCCGCACTAAACAAAGCGGCACTTCACTTAATGCGTCTTGTAGCGATCGGTTGCGCAGCAAACAAAAAAGACAGGTGTGGACACGATCGGGATTTAGCGGCACTTTGAGGAGCGTTTTTGAATGCGTTTGATTGGCAGTGCCAGTCTTCGGGTCCGTGTGGAAAGGTGGCCTCAACGCATTCAAAATGTATTTGACCGGTAAGGGGGGTCCGTGCCCGCACCCTCCGGTCAGTAGGCCTAATTCTTCAGGCACGTGGGCCATGACACAGTCCTGGTGCACTGTCCATCCAAAACCGTTTAATTGATTCTTTTTTGTAATGTTTTTTTTTTCTTCAAAAACCAGTGTTCTAGACCTCAATTGCTTTCAATTATCAGTAGTGATTGTGACAACAGCACGTTCAGTTTAGAACATTAGCTGAACGTTTCAGTTAAGAACATTCTAGTGATCTTGCACCTTCAAGGGTTAAAAGCGGACTCCGCTCAACGCGATTACGTGGATCTGTTTAAGAAGATTGGCCGCTAAACTCAGCGCGTAATTTGCACAAAATAAAATGAGCCGTGGTGCGGAAGCGATGACTGCAAACCGAAAGTAGGGAGAAAGAAAAAAGAAATAAAGCAGACAGATAGACAGGAAAAGGAGACCTTTGTCAAAGCGCCCGTTTTTCCATGAGTTGAGGTCTGCGGTTGCAGAGGAAACGACAGGGGAAAGCATTAGCGCCGGTACCGCTGCGCACCGAAATCCATTAGTTTGTGTTGCGGCAGCCAAGGGCCACACTTGTGTTATGGGTCCACTTTCCATATCGCGTTAAATGACCTGGCAACGGGGTGGGGTGACTCGCGCAGACATTTGCAGTAATAGGCAAATACTGAGCTACATTTTGCAAGCATTTGCTTGGGCAAATGAGGGAAACAATTAGCTGCTAATTTTGGTTTCAAAGGCACGCGGGCATTTCCATGAGAAAACGACAGCATTTTTGTAGTAATGGGAGACAAGCTCTACTGCTTTATTTCTTCTAAAAATCTTTCCTGCTGCCTTCTGACTCCCTGCTCGGCTATGACAAGCCGCTGTGCCAAACTGAAATATCGCCTGGTAAAAACAGTAATACATTTTTTTTTAAATAAGCATGGACTGACAACTCGGCAGAATTATGCCGAGTCAAGTTGATGACAGTGTCTAAATTAATACACATACTGTATCAACACACACACACACACCACAAGACAGTACTTTATGCAAACTCCCACAGAGGTAGGAAAGGTCACAGTCGCACAGAGAGAGCGGGGCACAGCGACTGCTGATGCAGCCCCACGGCGCTTTCGCGGTTGGCGTTACCGTTCTCTTCGCCTGTCTTCCTGCGGTCCTCCGGGTCTACGTGCACCAGCTGCAGGATTAGCGGCCGGCGCGTGACGATGCCCGTTCCCCGTGGCAACAGGTCTCGCCCCACCAGGCTCTCCAATACGGAGCTCTTCCCGCTGCTCTGAGGACAGACATCACCAAGCGTCACTTCCAAAACCGCACACAGAACGTCTGACCAGTATTACACATCTAATTATACTGTGGCCTAAATTCAACCAACACCTGTTTTTAAGTTTGACTTAAAGGAAAACGCAAGAGTTACACTTTCTCCTCACAAACTCAATTTGGTGGTGGGTTGGTTTGGTTATTGCTGAACTCACCAAGCGGTGTCAATCCTTGCTTTTAATGGTTAATCAATGGTAAGAACAAATATCGATTGATTCACAGCCTATGTAGGCCTACAATACACCAGGACAGTGCAGTCTGACTTGTGTATCTTACACTGATAGCCTTTAAAGACTGTGCTTACTTACGCATCTAACACTGGTGGCCTATAAAGACGTGCGTATTTGCGCATCCAACACCGATAGCCTGTTGAATGCGATTGATTACATCCCACATACTAAATGACACTGTAACAACAGTAGCTGGCTGCAATACGTGTGAGAGAAAAAAATCTCACGAGTCTAATTTACACACGGTCAAGGAAAAATTTCAAGAAGGCTGTACCATAGTCAGTTCCGCGTTATTGAGCCACACGAGTCACACGCTACTACACTGAAAACAGATACGTTTAAAACAACGCATTTTCTAACACAACTTTATGTCTCGTTATGGACAACACGCACTGTATTACTTTCAACACAGTCTGTGTTTAAAAAGTCTCCCTTTGTAACACTTAGATTGTACAGGGTGTATGCAACACACAAGTAGTTAGGTTGCTTAATTGACACAAAAGGCTTGCCATACCCTTTACTACATCTTTCTGCGATATCAGAATATGACAGTACACCACTGACAGTCCCTATAGGGTCAAACAACTGGAAATTAACCGGGGTGAAAAAGGAACTTGTCCAGAGTTCTAGTTTGACTGTAGGCTAGCTACTGTAACCATCTAATGATGGGCTCGATGATCTTATCTTAGGTCCGTAGTGTCATTGTGGCGTGGTACTGGTAACTGTAGCTAGCATAACTAGACAATAAAGAAAATGACTTTAGCTATATGATTAACAAGCTGCCCAAATTATAACAGACCAAATCAGCAAGATACAGCAACATGTTAGCTTCCTTGTTCGTTTTCCGCACAATTCACGTCATTCGCTTGTTCTAAGTAGCCTGAACATCTGTCACATTCCTGTGGTTACAGTAGCTACTTCTCAGCGTCGTAACAACATAGCTTTTTTGGTAGCTATCCGCAAGCATTATATCAGTAAATATACAAAACAGCTGCAGTAAAACGTCTCAAGCGCATCACATAAAATAGAGCTAGCTAACTTTGTCGCACATTGTCCTGTTGTGACAACTTAAAGCATGTAACCTATTTGATTCCAATATACATGGCACTTCGCAGCAGATGGCTTCCAACCCGTTATGGGTAGATTGACAGCTGAATAGTTGCAATGTGCCCTTATACCTGCGTTCCCACAACTGCAATTTGCGGCAGCTGGATGATATCGGCTCCCACTGTGTTAAAGACGTCCTGAAGCTTGTTTATAACGGGGATGAGAGCCTCCATGTTTCAGCAAATCTGACACCTGCCGAAATGAATGGAGAAAACTGCTAACTACCCCGCGAAGCACGGGCACAAAGTCATGTAATGCCCCTTAACACTGGCACCGACAAACCTGCCCGGCCCGATGGAAAACTATGCTCCGCAATATTTTGCCGCGCTGCATTCTGGATCGTGTAGTCATTTTAAGGCCAAAATCGCACGCTGGTTTTCCTCGGGGCGTGAAAAAAAGACTACAGTTCCTATGAGAGCGTGAAAACGAATACATGTACGCCACATGACGCCAGTATGCGGGGGGCTGCTGTAGTTTATTTTTAAGTACAGTAGGCTATATGGGGGACATGACAGTAACCGATTGATTCTGTATCATGGCGTGTCTAGCTACTGTAGCTTTGTTAAATTTGTGGAAAAAGGTGGAATACAGCTCCAAACAGAAAGAATTCATTGGAAAGCTGTTTGCTGTTATATAAAATTATATAGGAACATTTTAAACCGTGATAAACACATTCCTGATATTAAAAATGCAAATACTAACACAAGTAAATGCATACAAAAGTCAGTAATCAAGTGTGTTCTCTCAAAGCACAGTCCATGACTGCTGTAGATAGTACTCAATACATGTTGAATTGCGCAGCAAGGCAAAGTTATTCACTTGTTTACCTCTTTCATATCTTACTGTACAACTTTGCCTTTAAATTAGCTGTTCTACAATTATATTGTGGTAGGCTGCATTATTTTGTTTTGATACACTAATGTACACTTTAGTACCTTATATCCTGCAGTTTGATGGCGTCCTTTCCTTGGTTTCCTTTACGAGGTGAAGCTTGATGCGGGAAAGGCTTTTCGAGGAGCCGAGGCAGGGTTAGCATCAGCACCTGTGGGCAAACCACTTTTTAGGAAATTTGACTCAGCGAACCAAATAAAACTGTAGGCCCACACGGTTTAGATCCACAGTGATGGCAGAAGCTCCAGTACAGGTACACACGGATTTGTACAATGAAATGCTAATACACACATGCACACACACACTATCTCTCTCACACACTCACACACACACACACACACACACACAGACATATAGAAACTGCTGAGGTAGAAGATGAACAAAAGAAGAAAGGCTTATGAATGCCAATGTAATGTGTGCTAGCAATGTGAGAAAAAGTTGTCCCTGTAGTTGGACAACCATGGGGAAAAAAACAAATCAACTGTATGTCAACAAACCACAAATCAACTGTACATAAAGTTGAATGTGTAAACACGGCAATCTGTAGTAAATATACTAAAAAATTGCAATAATAAAACTTACTGTTGTTCAAATTATTTTGCATAGTGAGCAGAGCAAAAATAAATAAATAAATTTAATGAATTTGTGAATTTTCGTTTCCTCTAGGTGGCAGTGTTTTACTGAGGAGAACAGGATGGGTTGTCTGACAATGCCTGACCAGTTTCTTCCGTAAATTGCAGGTAAGCTGTTGTTTACAGTGTGCATTCATGAGTGATGCTGTGCACAGAAAAGATGCGGGCTTCTTGGTGAAGAAGAGTCATTTGTTAGAATAACAGGAAACCAGGCAACTAATTTGGAGGCTTGATAGAGGGTTTTCAGCTGTGTTAAGAGGAAGTGAATGCTGTTATTGAATGCGACAGTTTCTCTGTGGGACGGAAATAACTTTATGAATGAGAGCGGCTGTCCTCTGCCTCGTATGACAACCAAATCTTCCAGGGCTTACCACACAATAAGAACAAGAGCTCTTTGCTCGCAATTATAGCATGCTGGTTTTGGAATTTGAACGAGCAATTCCGAGGTTATACGTTTGATTTCCAGACGGAGCACTGCTGTTGTTACTTAACTTAGCCTGAATTGCTTCAGTAGTATAACTGTATAAATGCATCGTACATAAAAAGAAAAGCGATTTGGAAAGAAATGTCCGCTAAATGCTTTGAAGGGACAACCTGAAACAGCTCAAGACCTTGGGCAACCAAGCTCATCATTTTAAATCATTATATAAAGCCCAGAGGAAATAAGTACTATGATTTTTTTGTTTATTCAATGGCAGTTTCATTCGGTGAAATTATTTAAATTATTATTTTTTATCTTGAAAGTTCCAGAGTTCTTATGCCACTCACTGCAAGAGGATTGGATATTGTTACTTTGTAGCTTGTGTTTCTTGCATAACTCAAATGCTGTTTACGTTTTAACCAATCAGAGGCGCAACTGTTCAGTGGGCTACCAATCAGAAGTGAACTTGAAATGATTATCAATGCAGAAAGGACTACATCAGACCTCCTGCTCCCATGTTTGGAAACAGCATATTTAACATCAGGATTACTTTTCCTGAGTAAAAAATGAGATGAATCTTTATCTTGTCCAAGTTTAATTAAAGCCTCAAAGGCAAGGGTAAAAGTAATTGCACACAGTCTTCCAGATCATTTCGGGTACATTTTGTTTGCTGCAGTCTACAGTCTACAGTTGGCAGACTTTATGGTGCATCTCTTATGTAAACGTTCCGTGTTTGCTTACCGATCGGAAAATGATGCGCTGCATGGAAACTGTTGGCAGGGGCACCGTCGGACATTTTGTGCCCCAGACTACCCGTGCCCCGCCCCCCATCCTCCATCCCCAAAGGATTACAGCGCATTTTTTTGAGTGCTCCTGTCAGCCAGGGCCTTTGGAAGGGTCATGTGGGTCAATCAGCTGTTGCTGTAGCCTTACTCATCGTCATAGAAACAATTGGACTTGGCTACCGCCTCCAAACAAATAACTTAACGTTTTTTGGAAGCAAATAACCGCCGTCTGTGAGAACGGGGTCAGTGTCGGTCACAGACGTGATGTCATTGCGGTAACACTTAGTAACACTAAATTCCTGTTGCCGCCAATTAGGACAGGCGACAGGTAAATTATGGCAGCAAAACAAACCTTCCACTGTTAAGGCAAATATTAATGCTACGGCACACACCGGCCGTATGGTGAGGGCAGCGGATTTAGAAAGCCTCTGTAAAAGCATGTCCAACTAATAGCGCATAATCATTTGTAACTATAGAAATGAGAGCTGTATTTATTCCGCAAAATATTTATCAAAGTACTATCCAACTGTGTGTCATTATACAAGATTATAATCTGCGACATGGATTCATGCTGATAGCTTGCCTCATTCAAGTGTGCCACGCTCCCTATGCTAAAGAAACATTACGTTACATTACATTTATTTGGCAGACGCTTTTATCCAAAGCGACGTACAAAAGTGCATTTCATGGTCATAGACAACTGCTAAACACAGGTTCAGTAAGGTACAATACTTATTTTGTACAGCTATTTCTAGCCAAGAACACAGTTCACACAGTGAACACTATTCTGACCTAACCTCTGCAAAGCCAACTAGGCAGAAGAATAAGCTACAGTATTAGGACAAATACAAATTACTAAAAAGTGCTGGGATGGGGCAACATGTAACAAGTGTCATGAAAAGGGTTTTTTTTTTTTTTTTTTTTAAAAGTGAAATATACAGCGTGGTGGTGGTTAGTCTAGGTATAGTCCAGAGACTGTAGAAAATAGGCATAGTCTGAAGAGATGAGTCTTCAGGCCACGGCGGAAGATGGGTAGTGAGGGGGAGGTTCGGAGAGGGACGGTTCGTTCCACCACTGGGGAGCTAGGGTGGAGAAGGTCTGCGATCCCTTTGGGCGGGTGGGAGGGGTTACAAGGCGCCCTGCTGCTGCAGAGCGGAGTGGTTGAGCAGGCGTATAGAATTGAGTTGTGTCCTGCAAGTAGATGGGGGCTGTCCTGTTGGCTGCAGTGTAGGCAAGGGTCAGGGCTTTGAACCGGATCCTGGCGGCGACCGGTAGCCAGTGGAGTGATCGCAGCAGAGGAGTGACGTGGGAGAATTTGGGAAGGTTGTAGATGAGTCGGGCAGCGGCATTCTGGATCATCTGTAGTGGCTGTATGGCACAAGCTGGCAGGCTTGCACGGAGAGAGTTGCAGTACTCTGCAGTACACTCTCCAGCAAGCGAGGAGGGTTTGAATAACATTCCAATTATATTCTCAGCTGTGAGGCTGTGAGGTGGAATCACGATGGAAAGTTTCTGAAATGTTTTAAACACATTTATTGTTGCAAAATTTCAAATAGGAAATATTCAGGAAATGGACACATTGACATATTGGAAATGTTTAGCAGTAGCTGTCTTAGGTGAGCTTTTGCCGTTATTCACTCTCACCAATTTATTTCTACTCTTGGTGCTTGTTAGAGAAACGCACTGGGGAAAAAACCCCATATTCAGTTTACACGAGCACTTATGCTTATGTTGTGATTATGAAGGAGATCCACTACATGGCCAGAAGTATGTGGACACCTGATATCCAACAACTCATCCAAAATTATGGGAATTAATATGGAGCTGGTCCACCCTTTGCAGCTGTAACAACCTCCACTCTTCTGGAAGAGCTCTCTACTGGATGTTGAAACATTGCTGCAGGGATTTGCTTCCATTCAGCCAGAAGAGAATTAGTGAGGCCTAGCACTGATTGGGCAATTAGGCCTGACTCACAGCTGGCTTTCAAACTGATGCCGGAGGTGTTGGACAGGGATGAGGTCAGGACTCTGTGCAGGCCAGTCAAGTTCTTCCACCCTTATCTTGACAAAACCATTTCTATATGGACATCAGTATATACCTGGGGGCACTGTCATGCTGAAACAGGAAAGGGCCTTCCCCAAACTGTTGCACAGAATCTTCTAGAATGCCATTGCATTAAGATTGGCCTTCACTGGAACTAAAGGGCCTAGCCCAAACCAAGAATAACAGCCCCAGGCCAAGGGGTGCCCAGATACTTTTGGTCATATCTATATATCATATCATATATAGCTGCTATGAAGGACCATTCGTGGGATTTTTTATTTCTGAATTCTTGCTGAGGACGAAAAAACAGAATGCTAACACGGTTAGTACATGCTGTCAGCAACACTATGTGGATGTTTAAACTCATAAACCCGTTTGCAAAGAGAACAGCTGGACTCAGATTGAACTGAACGTCTTCAGAGGCGGTTAAATTTCTGAAACAGACAGCCATTTGAGAATTATCAAGTCATTGTAACTGCTTTTGCTTTATAAGTGCGTGATCACTGCTGAAAAACCATTCGCAGCCTTCTTGAGGACGCGTTTGCATCGGGCTATTTAGTATTCAGGTCTCCGCATTTCAATTTTAAATCTCTTTCAGTTCTTTTAAAAACACGCCTCTTAAAAATATTCTGGATAGTTTTGACATTCGACGTGCGTTGAATGCGTTTGTGAACGTTTTAAAGAAGACTTGAAGGCTCTATACTGCCGATTGGTTTTCAGAAGAAATTGGAAGGAACTGAATCAACATTATTTCCTAATCAAAAACGCACTGCCGCCACAAAAAGAAAATGATTTTACCTTTGCAAAAATGGGAGAATTTAACTGAACTGACAAGTGCCTGGACTAGGCTAAAATGTGGGCACTCCAGAGTGATTTAGATGCTTTTTACGCAACAAGTGATTGTGAGCTGCCCCTGCAACGCAGGCCATTTCGCAGAAAAACAGAAACAATCATAAACCCAGCGACATAGTCAACTTTGTGCAAGCTTAAAAGCGGTTACCTGATTCAACAACATGATAGAGCAACGATCCCTATGCGATACAATACTCCGTGGATTACAATTGCCATAGCTCGGCTTAGCATTAACAATGAAATTATCCCATTGTGACAACACTCCGTAACCCGTTCTATATACCATGTCGGGGACGTTGCCAAGGTGACCTCATCCCAAGGAAACAGTCATAGGAAGCTGAGGATTGACTGGGTTATACCACATGCAAAGTAATAAGAGACTGTCAACATCCATGTGATAAAATACGCAGTGAGCGAACTATTTCAGCCATTACGTGTTTTATAATGTGGGTCGTGCCTCAGGGTAACATTTTATGGAAAATATATAAACGCATGATTTTTTTTTTTTCACACTCGTGCTTGGTACAGGTCACATATATTCAATCACATATTCGCAACATATTCATATTCAGAAAGTCAGACACAGGTCATAGTCAGTCCCCTCTGGAACCTCTGGAATGTTTCTGAATCTCTGGACGCACGCGCATGGACGTTCTTCCCCCTCGTCCAGCCCTGGATGGCAGTTAGCTGTAATACAGGTAGATCCAGGGGTTGGTACAGCTGTTGAGACCGGCCAGCAGCATGATTATTAAAAACGTTGGACCTACAGGGCGAGAAAGTAACACAAAAAGAAAAGTGTAGCCTGCTCAAATATGTTAAAATTGGCTATGATGTTTTTGTGTTATTTTATTCTTATTTTTTTGCGCAAATATATTTATTTTGGCATAAAACACCCTAAAATATTTTACTAGCGTTCTGCGTTCTTTCACTTCAAAAATCCTGAAGTTGGAAAAAAAAGCGTTCAAATGCCGTGCATTTAGCCTATGCAGTCACATTTTCACGTTTTCTTTCAAAGCTGGTAAATGGAATGGTAACGGTCGCTAATTGGATTAGTGGACATGCGCTTATGCACTGGTAGTGGACCTACCTTCAGTTGGCGCAGTACGAGGACTCCACGCGGACCATAACTGGACGACAAAAAATGGGCTCCAACACATGATATACACAACAATGATAACGAATGTCATTTTAACGGTTTTCAGCATGGAACTCGATGCGCCTTTACTTAACACGCGGGTATTGTTTGATGACTGTAATGCCTTTCTCTTCACATTTAAATAAATTCCCGAACATATTTTGATCTGACAAAAAGTAAGAATCATAACCGGGAAAACAAATACCGCCAAAGTGATCCAGGTTATGTATACCTGACTCCCCCAAGGTTCGATAAATGTCGCCCAGCAGTCGTGCACGTGTTCCTCAACTTCTTGTAGAGAAAATATGAACAGCTGCGGGATACTGAAAGCAAGCGAGATCAGCCAAGCCGCACCTATAGTTATATATCTGCGGAAAGAACCCCTAAAGAAAGACACCATGGGCCTGCAGACCGCATTGTAGCGGTCGACGGTCATGACGACGATCATGTAAGCCGAGGCGAACATCCCGACAACTTGAAGGTACTTCACGGTTCTGCAAGCCACATCCGTGCCTTTAAAACGATAGGTTATTTCCATGGCCAGCTGAGGGAGGACTTGGAAGAAAGCCACCACCAGATCCGCGAAACATAGGTGCAGAAGAAACACCTGCGTCCGCGAATTTCTTTTGCGTTTCCTCCAGAGTGCGTGGAGGAGAATCAAATTTCCACAGGCGGCGATTACAAAGATAGAGCCCAAGACTCCGACTTTCACGAAGGCAACGTGCTTTTCCTTGTCTTCCCGTCCATGATTTTCACATTGTTTTGGCTCTGCACTCCCGTTGCTACAATTCACCATTTTCATTCAGGAATCTTTTTTTGGAATATACGTATAGTTTAGGTATTTCTGTAGTTATTGCCTGCTGACATATTGGCGTCTGGTCTCATCATCAGAGATGACGTGTTCTGACAAGCTTTGATCAAATGTGCAAAGTTAACGCGTCTCCTCGCGCCACAGCAACAGGTTTTTTTTTCCAACGCTGCATAACAGGGACACTCATGGAATGAGCAGGTTGCATTTTACGTGACTTTTTATCCTTTTTTTTTTCGAACGGTACAAATTATCATTTGTATTTGCATTTCCGAACGGATTTTTCCTCGCGTTCGTCACTTAAGTGGCCACAGGTGCAATGGTCACCGCCATCACTCAACAGAAATCAGATATAAGCTATAACGACGTTCCAACAGTAAATGAATATAGCTTATGACTGTGCCTCAAACCTTATCGACGAGGGAGGTTTTATTCTTAAACTTAAAGTCTTAACTTAGGAAACCTGTATTTCCCACCGTCCAGGTATTTCAACCTGTTCATCGTTATAATATTGTAAGGTTCTTGTTATATTACATTACATTACATTACATTACATTACAGGCATTTAGCTTTTGATAAATATAATCCAACTTGGATTTATTCTGTGTTTCAGGCAATAGGGGGCGTACACACTGCTAGGAAGAAGGTAGGCTCGCGGATCTCAGTTGTTGATGCGGTTATTTTAAGGCTAAATATATTTTGGTTTGGTTTGTCCCTTGTACCATTTTTGTTGGAAGAGAAAGTATCTGTATTTGTCGAAATGTTGAAATGATCCCCAGCCTTGCCAAAACATTTTTTTCACATTTCACTTTAACATCAAATGTCTTTCGTGGAATATCACCAAAATTACCTTTCTTACCTTTGAAAAGTTTTTTGTCTTCATATACTTCATATATTATTGTAGGCCTTCGTGGCTTTGGATAAAAGCGTCTGCCAAATAAGTGCTATGTAATGGAGTATGATCGTGGCCTTCTTTCAAATGCTTTCTTATCGTTTCAGGAAAATTCGTGTCCAGTATGAAGGCAAATTTTTGGAGGAAGCTGAAAATCTGCTTGCGTCCGTCGAGGAGGAATCTTTGAAGCATCACATGAACACACACATCTTCACACAGCATCTGAAGTCTGAGTAACTCATGAATTCATTTTGAAAAAGACTTATTCCCACCCCCTAGCACACCTTAAGAACATGATTATTTGATTCATATGTCGTGTTTTATATGGGCGGTAGCTGTTTGACTATGACTCAGTTTGTGGATTATTAATATTATGTATTTGATTTATTTTGTATTTTGTATTATTTGTATATGTACCTATTAAGGTTTGCATCTGTGAATTCTATGTTAGTACTTTAATTATGTTGTGCACTCACACTTGCTGGTCTGTCTATTGGACTATTATCAGTTGGTCTGTCAGTTAAACATCCTTTATGGTCAGGATATGATTTTTGTGGTATACTCTCATTTTGAAATCACGACAGTGCTGTCCATGAGAACTACGACCACTTGTGACAATTATTAAGGCTTGCTAATACTTTGTAATATTAGTTTTGAGCACAACCCTGCAGGAATTACTCTATATTGTTGCAATATACACCCCCGACTATTCTTCACATTTCTCAAAATGTATTCTATTAATTGTCCACCAGGTGTCTTCATATTTGGATGAGCAGGTACTCACTACACTACAAGGTACTCAAACATACTAGACGACATGAGTGGAATTTAAAATGCAAAGCGTTAAATACAAATGTAATTATATGTGGTAGTTTTGTAAGTGAGTAACACTGAAACGGTTTGAAATTGATTTCATGTCATTTATTTTGTTCGTATTTTTTTAGCCCCCACGTTACTAAAGATAATGCTCATCCTCCAGCGACTAAACTACAACTAAAACTGGACAACATATGTCTGTGGGCTTTAATACAGTAGATATGGCAGCATCATGCATTGTGTGTCTATACTGAATTGTACTCTGTACTGATTTTACTCCTTTATACATATTCTAACTTTAAAGCTATTCCTTGTCCTTGTAATGTGAATCTTTCCATGGTTGTCAAACTTATGTGGATTTTAATGCTGCACATGAATTGCCTTCTGGGGACAATAAAGTTCTAATGAAAGTAAAAGTGTTCTTATTTAATGTTATTTAATTGAACAATGACAGCACAATTGTAACATTAAAAACGGGAGTGCATCAGCGCAGATTCTTTTGTCAAAATTACCAAAATGTCATTATTTTAAAGTACAGTGCTGTTGTATGACATTTCACTAATTATTTTCTAAACGACGGCTTCAACCGGGGCCGTCTGTATTAAACGAGTAGGAATGCTGGCTCCCTCTTGTGGACATAAAACGCACCTGCAACAGAGTACCCGAATGTCAGCTGTCATCAATCACCATTAAAGCACGGGTGAAACACAGCTCTCTGCTACGATTGGGAACACAAATTCGGTTGTTGTGGAGGAAGTTGTAAGTAATCGCCCTTTTTATTATCTTAATCGGGTATGGTAAAAATCTGACAAACATTCAATTAATTCCAATATTTTTCGCAAATTTTCGATTTGTTTGCGCATGTAAACGTAGTAAAGTCAGCTTTAAATTTCGGCCTTTTAAAACTGCGCATGCGAAAGGTCACCAAACGCAGTGAGCTGGGTGTTTGTATATCTTTATGCGGGGGGAAAAAATCAGTACAGGTAAACCAGCAAGATTACGTCTGAGGGACTGTGGTTTAATCGATGTTTAAAGATGGTAGGGAAACACCCAGGTGGGTATGACGGTGTGGCATGGCTGCGACGATTGAACAAGTTATAATGTAAACTACAGGAAAGTAAGATGGTATTGAACGTTATTTCAGAATTAGGAGTTTATTTTTTCTTTTGTAAATTTGCTTAGTTCAGATCAGAAGAAGCAGTAACTATTTGAAAGGAAAGTTGGATTTGTTTGTATACAACTGGACTATATTATGTGCACGCATGCATCTGAGGATCAGTTGAGGTTTTTTGAACGACCAGCAGAGGGCAGTAATGAATCTGGAAGCGTTGAAAATGCCAGAATCATACAAAGAGAAGAAGAAGCTGAAGCATCACGCAAAGCGGTGTAAAGTATTTAGTAATTTTTGGACACAACTAATTGGCCTTACATGATTATTAAAAGAATCCATGTAAAACCCAGGTATTAGATAAATCGTGTTTTTTTGTTTTAACCATGCAGATGTTTAATCAGAATATTGTTTCAAACTGATTTTCGGGGTGTTTGTGTGCATGTTGCTGTAAATCACCTGCATGTTAAGGATTGAGATTAGTCTTCACTTTTCCAGGGTAGCAGACGCACACACACATTTCACTGGTTTACCTCTGTTTAGTGTGTGACTAAAAACTAAATTATACAGCCTAATATGTAGATTGTATTGTAGATTGTAATGTAATGTAATGCATCTCACTTCACATACATTGGTTTGATTATCAATTTATCTTATTTTTAAATGCTTTTAACTGGTCCCTTCTGTTTTTAAGGAGCTGAGCAGACTCGGGGAGTGCTTCGGAGGCATCGGTGCTGGGCTTCATATGTCCCCTGATTCAGAATGCTGCTCCCCGACTCGTCTTCAACCTTCCCAAGTTCTCCCAAGTCACTCCTCTGCTGAGTTCACTCCACTGGCTACCGGTCGCTGCCAGGACCAGGTTCAAAGTCCAGATCCTCGCCTACCCTGCAGCCAACAGGACGGCCCCCCGGCTACTTACAGGACATGATTCAATCCTACACGCCAGCTCGACCACTCCGCTCTGTGTGAAACAGGGCCACTTGCACCCCTGCCATTCGGATGAATCTGGGATAATTTTTTCACTTAAATTCCCCTCTTTTATGCTACACATGTACCTCCTGTGCCAATTTCATGTTACCTGTACCGCCATCCAGCACTTATACTGTACTTTGTATCATTATCTTGATGTTGTAGCTTGTCATGCCTCCTAGTTTTACTTAGCAGGTTAGGTCAGAGTAATGTTTAATGTGTGAACTGGACTTAATGTGTTCATGGCTATGAATAACTGTTACAAAATGAGTATTGTGCCTTATTGGATCTGTGTTTTGTAGTTGTTCCAATGACCTTCTTTATGCACTTATTGTACGTCACTTTGGATAAAAACGTCTGCCGAATAATGCAATGTAATGTCAGGGGTTTGCCTCCCTCTGCTGGACAGAAAATGGCAGTACAGCAGAGGAAATCCGATTAAAAAAATGTTGCAATGTACAAGTCGATTTTTTGTATGGTTATCAAATGTATGTGGATTTTAATGCTGCACACAAGTTGCCCTCTGGGGATAATAAAGATCTACTGAAACCGAAACTCACTGTTCTTATTGTGCATTATTTTTATTCAGCAATGGCAGCACAACTTTCAAGACTGAAATGCAATTGCAGAATAAAATTCCAAAACACAATTAATTTTATTTCATTATTTAAAAGAAAATAAAATGCATTTACAAGCCCTGTCCCCAATACATATCCACTGCAGTTTATAAAAACAGAATATGAGTGTTCTCCATAGTACATTACTGGCTAGATTAAATCTCATTTTTCATCCTTGTGAAAGAAAACATTCAAAGGCATAAAAAATGTAACCAACCAATCACTTTCAGGCACACCTATAAGATGCAACAATATTACACCTTTAATTAGGTCATCTGTTTGAATGGGACTTGTCAGTCACCTGTTGTGCTAATTATAAATCACAAATGCAAAGGAATTCCTTCAATGAATCAAAAGCTTTATTTAAAGAAGCCAAAATATGTTAGGGTGTCCATTTATATGTTGCCACAGTTTCTTAGAGTTCATTTTAGGAGAGCACCTAATTGGATCTGTGTGATTCAAAGCTGAGATCTTCCTGTTTATTTCTGATGGGTTTGAAAATAAGTTCACTAATTTTTTTTAACAGTGGCGTTTCTCATCAGCTTCCATTCACTGAATCACGCCCAGCAGATTTGAGCCAGCCACGGCTGGGGGGGTTCCAGTTTTTTCTTTTTTTGGAAATATTTCCGTTGTGTCATCTTCTCCTATCCATAGAAGAGCCGGCCGATTCACAGAAGAGAAGGTGGCGCAACAGTATTGTCTTTGCCTACGGACGCAGAGGTTGGGGGTTCGAGCCCCCCTTTGACTTTGTTTCGCTTATACTTGGGTTGTCTCATCATCAGGCCATTTCTGCAGCCGCGCAACCGCTAACATGACAGTGGCGTCAAGGTATTGTCCGATGCTCAGAACGCTGAGCTTCAGGGTTCGAATCCCGGTTCGTCCCTTCAGTTTCTACTTCTGAGGTCTGACTGTCTTCATGTCACTGCAGGAAAAACAAAAAAAAAACGTCAAAGTTACAGTGGTGCAGAGCAATGGTTCTAGTTTTCCACTACCAAGGTCAGAGGTTCAAGCCCTGCTTTCCCTTTTTCAGTTTGCGCAGCTTTTGTCCGTTGTGCTGTGTAAGTGCACAAAAAAATGAGCGATAAATGCAAAGGATTACGTGGCGTAGGGGGCTGAACCGATCCTCAGGAGGTAGAGGTTGATGGTTCGATTCCCCGAGACCGCACCTGAGCAACGTCGGTGGTCCCCAAGGGCGGGGGAGGTGTGCGTGTGGAGTGTGTGGAGGGGTAGGCAATCTGGCCCCCCGAAATTTCCACGAATACAACATGGGGGTTATAATACTTTTTCGCAAATTTCAAAATTTTCTGAAGGTAAAAAAAAAAAAAAAATTTGACTGGGCCCCACTCTCCATTAGTGCATTACTACTGACAGTCCCCCATACTACTACGCAATCAAATGAACTCATTTGATTGCAGAAAGGTAGCAGTATGTAAGACTGGCAGTAGTAATACACTAATATACACCAAATTTGGTGCATAGAAACAAAAACAAACAAAACCAAACTCATGCTTACACAGCGCCTCCATCTGGGGACTTCCTGCATCTGTTAGACAGCCACAGTGCTACCCTGATCAGCTCGTTGGGCTGCAGACAAGCTGGAGAGAAAAAAAAGGGGGGGGGTGCTTAAAATCACCAAAATTTGTTACATATAAACATACATTATGTAAATGCACAGACGCATGAACATCTTTGTTCAAAGGGAGTTGGATGGACTGCATAGGTGGAATCAGTGTATGGTGCTACACTTTAAAAGCCTTTAAAAAATAGACTTTAATGTTATGGTGGAGTTCTGATACTTGCTCTGCTGTAATGCTGTGTGTGTGTGAATTCTGCACCCAAAAAATGTAAACAATGAGCTTGTAACAATTATCAGACGTCATCAACCGCGCGTGCACCCGCACGCTATCACGCAAACCGAGTTTGCAATGGCGCTAATCGCATTCGTCTTGAACATTCCGATTCCGTCAACTTGTTTTTCTCCCCGGTAAGTTTCAAAAGTTCAATTCTGAGTTAGCTAACATTTTATGTGTATTTACTAAGCTGTCTGTTAAGCAGGATTAGCTGTGTGTTGCCTTGGTGGACTGAAATGGCTGTTTTTAGCTTCTCAGGCAGGCATCACATCAGAAACTGTGTAAATCAGCTGAAATGAAGCGAACTTTAGCAGCCAATAACTGTTAGCGCACATAAAGCCGAATACTACAAGCCACATTCCTCATGAGAAAAACTAACGTTGAACGGACGTTAACTTCTTGTGGAAGCGCCGCTTCCCCGTGTTTTGTTCGGAACACGATGAGTTTACGTTTGTACAATAAGTGGAAGATATCTGAGTAACTTGGATAACTGGCACTTTTTAGTTAACTTAAGCTAATTTAGTTCATTCATTCAGAGGCTTAATGAACAGTCAGTTTTAACAATGAAGAGGAAGAGGACCCTAAAAGATTTCTTTTTTTGGTAAGCGTGGTCGTTTTGCTTTAAAAAAACAAACAAAAAAAAACAGTAATGCTGAATAGGAATGAAAACAAAGACAATATTGAAGCCCAAAGTCATGTGTAGAATAAGAGACTCCCCCTCCTAAAGGGACAGGGGAGCTGCATGGCCCCCCTCCTCTCCCCAGACACAGGAGAGCTAGCAGAACTGGTGACAGTGAAACTGGGACTGTGTACAAACTACAACACCCTTACGACTGTATCTACTATCTCTGTGCATGTTCCACCATGAGTGTGTGTGAGAGAGTGAGAGAGAGAGGAGAGACTGTGTGTCTGTGTGCGTGTGTGGTGTGTGCAATGCATGTATGTGTGTGTGTGTGTCTGTGAGAGAGAGAGAGAGGAGAGACTGTGTGTCTGTGTGTGCGCGTGAGAGAGAAAGAGAGAGGAGAGTGATTTTGTGCGTGTGTGTGTGAGAGAGAGAGAGAGAGAGAGGAGACTGCGAGTATGTGCGTGCGCATGTGTGTGCATATATACGTGTGTGTGAGAGAGGAGAGACTGAGAATGTGTGTGAGAGAGAGAGAAGAGACTGTGTGTGTGTGAGAGAGAGTGAGAGAGAGAGCAGAAACTGTGTGTCTGTGTGCGTGTGTGCGCAATGTGCATATATATGTGTGTGTGAGAGCGAAAGAGAGAGTAGAGACTGTGTGTGTGTGCACGTGGATATATATGTGTGTGTGTGTTTGTGAGAGAGCGAAGAGACTGTGTGTGTGTGCATATATATATATGTGTGTGTGTGAGAGAGAGGTAGAGGCTGTGTGTGTGTGTGTGTGAGAGCGAGAGGTAGAGGCTGTGTGTGTGTGTGTGTGTGTGTGTGTGTGTGTGTGTGTGTGTGTGTGTGTGTGTGAGAGAGAGAGAGAGAAGCGACAATCAGTTCCACTGAAATAACTAACCATATTAACAGTTTCATTTTAACATCATTTAAACCTGACCAAAGTGGTGTAAATCTAGCAGCTAAAATGATAAAAGAAATCTTCCATCAATAAGCACTTAAGGCTAACCTCAAAAAAACTAACAAGAGAATAAATCAGAAACAAAATCTTGAAGAAAAATGGTTTGATGATGAATGTAAATCTACTAGAAAAAACTATCAAATTTGAAACATCATCAGCCACAAAACCCTGACCTGCGCCTCAAATATTGTGAAATCCTTTCATTATATAAACAAATGTTAAAACAAAAAAAACAAAAACAAATTCATGAAACTCTAAAAGAGATGGAAGATTCCATTAACCAAAATCAGTTCTGGGAAAAATGGAATAACTTAAGTAACAAAACACCTGAAGAATTAGCCATCCAAAATTGTGAAATTTGGAAAAACCATTTTAAAAACCTATATACAGAATTCTCTCAAGATGATCTCAATTTGGAACAAAAACTACTTCAAGAAAAACTGAAGATACTTGAATCAACAATCAAGGACAACCAGAATCCCCTGGACAACCAAATTACCCTAAAAGAACTAAATGAAAAAATCCAAAAACTCAAACCTAAAAAAGCTTGTGGCCCTGACAGTATCAGAACAGAAATGCTTAAATACAGCACCCCTGAGCTGCAGAAGGCCTTACTTAAGTTATTAAACCTAATATTACAAACAGGCTGCTTCCCTGAGATCTGGAGCCAAGGGCTTATATCCCCAATCTACAAGAGTGGAGATAAATTCGACCCCAATAACTACCAAGGCATTTGTGTGAGCAGTAATCTGGGGAAGGTTTTCTGCAGTATTCTTAACGCCCGAATACAAGCCTTCCTTACCGAACACAATGTCTTGAGTAAGAGTCAGATTGGCTTTCTTCCAAAACACTGCACAACTGACCATATTTACACCCTACACACCCTAATCAACAAACATGTATACCAAAAAAATAAAGGAAAAATCTTTGCATGCTTCATTGACTTCAAAAAAGCATTCGATTCAATCTGGCACGAGGGCCTATATTATAAAATCCTACAAAGTGGTGTAGGGGTAAAGTGTGTGACATAATTAAATCAATATACGTAAAAAACCAATGCGGAATAAAACTTGGCAAAAAAAGAACTGATTTCTTCACGCAGGGGCGTGGGGTGAGGCAGGGCCGCAGTTTGAGTCCAACATTGTTCAATATTTATATCAATGAATTAGCGGTGTTACTGGAACAATCTTCAGCTCCTGGCCTCACCCTAAACAACACAGATGTTAAATTCTTGCTCTATGCAGATGACCTGGTCCTGCTGTCACCAACTAAACAAGGATTACAGCAGAACCTGGATCTGCTAGAGCAATACTGTCAGAACTGGGCACTGACAGTAAATTTGAAAAAGACAAAGATTATGATCTTCCAAAAAAAGCCCAGATCTCAGGAAAACAGATACCTCTTTACTCTAGGAAACACCGTCCTAGAACACACACTAAGCTACGATTACCTAGGACTAAAAATCAGTGCGTCAGGGAGCTTTGGCCTCGCAGTGAATGCATTAAAAGAAAAAGCCCGCAGAGCTTTTTATGCGATTAAAAGGAGATTCCATAAAATAAATATTCCCATTAGAATCTGGTTAAAAATCTTTGACTGTGTCATCCAGCCTATCATGCTGTATGGAAGCGAAATATGGGGTCCACTCAGTCAGCAAGACTACACCAAGTGGGAGAAACATCCAGCTGAAACCCTGCATGCAGAATTCTGTAAAAACATACTAAAAGTACATAGAAATGCCCCTAACAATGCGTGCAGGGCTGAATTAGGCAGATTTCCGACTCTCATTCAAATCCAAAAAAGGGAATTAAATTTTATTGAACATCAACAGACTCCTTACAATTCTTGGCACTCCAAACCCAAGAGCTCAGCCCAGGAAAGTATCCCCTCAGTCAGCTGGTTCTGAACCTCTCTAGACTAACATTAACACATACTAATGCAAACCAGCTTCAGACCAGCACTGCTTCACAACAGCCCATTAGAGTCAACCAAATTATAAAACACATCAAAAACTCCTATCTGGACCATTGGAACAAAGAAACACAATCCCAAAATAAACTGAATTGTTATCGGGC
>CM077302.1:1900000-1925000 GCA_039654925.1 Anguilla pacifica | reverse complement strand
CACAAGTCTCAATATCTACAAACGGCCAAATTTCACATACATTTAATCTACATCCAGGCATGAAACGGGGCTGTCTGTTGTCACCACTACTGTACGTACAACATACACTATACGTACAGTACTTACTGTATACATGACCACAATAATAATAAAGTCTGGAACATTAAGATGGAATAACGCCTGACAATAAAGAAATTAAATTTACCTACCAATCTGTAAGTGTACTGTAAGCTGTCAGACCAATCAATTCAGCCAAGGCAACAAGCTAGCTATTTCTGCTAACAAAAGTGGATCACTGTACACACGACCGCTATACAATTTATATAAATTTGAGGGACAGTCAGAGAAAGCAAACATGCCGACCAGGTTTAGTTAGCTAAATGGACAGTGGCTTATAACGAGAGAATTATTTAAGCAACACTAATAAATAAAAATAAATAAAATCTCGCTCAAAACAAAGAATCGAAATGTTTTTTTTCTTCTAATGCTAGCCAACAGATGTTGAAATAACAGAACAGGTGGCTGGAAACAAGACACATTTATGATGGAGTATAACGGAACTTTGTCATAGAGACTTGCAGACTTCACGACGTGAGGAGAAGCATTAAACATTAGCCACATTAACAGGAGGGGAGTGGCATACCTGTTTACAACAAACTAGTTTGCTTACGTCAGCTAGCTTGTTTGCTATCTAGTTAATGGTATCTACAGCTCGCTAGCTTGTTCATTTATTGATGCAAACCGTTTCTCGCCAGTTGGGTTAAATGTATGGACATTATCGGACGTCAACGCGAAGTGTATTTCCAAATAAAGTTCAAGTTAGCTGGCAATCATCATACACTAACTTCGGTGCGACAAAAAATGAACCTACCTTTCGGTCGCGCAGTTGTTGTGTGGAAATATTTACAAGTTTCAGACGGTACCGCATGGCGTTTCGACCATGGCTTTTTCGGGAAATGAAGTCCAACGCCAGATCCGATTCAGCAATCAGAACTACTTAATGACTACAAATCCCATAAGCGCTTTCAAAAACACAAAAATTGCGTCACGGTTTGTCAAACCGTATTTATTCGAATAAAGGGGAAACACTGTTATTTTCTTTACGTTCTCAGTGCATTTCATGTACTATGCTACATTGCGGTTTCCGCATAATTTTGAACGGATGAAAAAAATTGATTAATTTTAATTTTCAGGAAGCATTCGTTATATAAATTTACATAAAAATAAAGCAAATAAATGGTCTATTAGTCATGGCAACAAATAATTGTGCAGAACCTTTGTGTGTACGAGTACACCTGTACTGTGGAACGAAGGAGGCAACACTGGATGCTCTCACTACGTTGACGTGCCAGGATGGAAAGGGAACTCGGTTGTCACCGTGTCATTTCATTGACCGCATGGGTTCCTGTGCCTTCAAAACTCCAAGAGTTTACGCTTGTAGCCATGGTTTATGAACTAAAACGTTGCCAAAACCAGTGCTGCACCAATTAGACGGGAGCTGTCACTGACAGCATGAGAGCCCATCTTCCGCCATGGTCTGAAGACCAATCTCTTCAGAATATACCTGGGCTACCTAACTGTCACCACTCTGCAGGGCACTCCCAATTTGGGATCATTTTTATTACTTAAATACCCACTTTAATCTTACATGTACCTCCATCCAGCACCTATTGTATTTTGTATCATTATCTTGATGTTGTAGCTTGTCTTGCCTCCTAGTTTGAATTTGCATAGGTTAGGTCAGAGAGCAATGTTTACTGTGTGGACTGGACTTAATGTGTTCATTGCTATGAATAACTGTTATGAAAGGAATATTGTACTGACCTGCGTTTTGTAATGTGATGTAACGTGAGCTCCTTTCACATTGCTGCAGGAAGGTAATACAATGCTAACAGGTGGTGGTGCAGCATATTGGTTAGGGAACGTCTCTCGTAATGCCAAAGCTGCTGGTTAAAATTCCCAACTGGGCCGTGCTACCTTTGAGCAAGACACTAAACCTTCAGTAAATAATCCAGCTGTATAAATGGAGTGTGTGTAAATGTGAGCTGTGTAAGTCACTCTGGTTCACTGTCTGCTATGCCTAAACTCTGAAATCTAAGTAACAGGAAGAACCACCCAGATCCAGGAAGGATGAAGTTCGAGTCCTGCTGCTGTGGGCTCAGTGGTTAGCGGTGTCGGCTGTTTAACGGCATAACCAGACTAACAGTATTAGCTGGTTGACTGCATAACCAAACTAACAGTATTAGCTGGTTGACTGCATAGCCAAACTAACAGTATTAGCTGGTTAATGGCATTATCAATACTGGGGCTCAAACCTGGTCACAGTCAGCACCTTAACTGACTCCACAGCCCTCAGCAGGGATAAATGTTGTTTAATGTTGCTTAGCCTGAATGATGTCATCACAATTTTAAGGTGCACGTGGCATTGGCACTGAACCAGGCACAGACCGCAACGATCAAATGGATCACTGATCAGTCAGTAAACCGACATAGCAACCCGGCCACCTTTCCCAGATGTGACACGCAAACAGGTTTCGGTGTTCCCGCCCTCTGCAAACACAATGCAGCGGTGTGGTGCTGTGCGATCAGGGGACCGGTCCTGATATCCTGAAAGGACTGCGGAGGCGGGGGCACAGCTGTTATACACCATCCTTGGGAAAAGGCCCTCGATTGAAATGTAGAGGACAGGAGGGGGTATCTTATAAGGCTGGCTATCTATAACCGAGGATAAGGGTACCTGCTGAACAAATACAGAAACTATATTTACAAAAAAAGAAAGATAATAAAAGTGGTTTTATTCAGGAAAACTGCTGCTAAGAACAGCCAGACTGAGCATGTGCAGAGCAGTAGGTCTGAGGGTTTAGGAAGAAAGCACGCAGAATCAAGGCTCTACTCTTAGAGCCTGTCTTCCTGTCACAAGACCAGAGTAATAAAAACTGCAGGCTTGGAGAGACCAGCTCGGATAAACGGAGAGAAAGAGTGAGAGAGAGGGGAAGAGATTCCAAATAAAAATAATAAAATTGTGATATTTAGTAGAAGGCCTGATTAGGTGTAACGGGAGGTTCACTGCATAAATGCATGGCCAAAAAATCTGCCAGAGCTGCGTGATGCTATCAAGACAGAATGGGCCGAAATGCCTAAGGAATGTTTCCGGCACCTTGCTGAATCCATACCGCAAAGAACTCAGGCTGTTCTGGAGGCAAAAACGCAGTCTAATGTACTTAAAAAAAAAAAAAAAAAAACGGCTAAAAGGACAACCCCGGCGACGACTAAAAGGACAACCCTGGCGGCGACTAAAAGGACAACCCTGGCGGCGACTAAAAGGACAACCCTGACGGCGACTAAAAGGACAACCCTGACGGCGACTAAAAGGACAACCCCGGCGGCAACTAAAAGGACAACCCCGGCGACGACTAAAAGGACAACCCCGACGACGACTAAAAGGACAACTCCGGCGACGACTAAAAGGACAACTCCGGCGACGACGACTAAAAGGACAACCCCGACGGCAACTAAAAGGACAACCCCGACGACGACTAAAAGGACAACCCCGACGACGACTAAAAGGACAACTCCGGCGACGACTAAAAGGACAACTCTGGCGATGACTAAAAGGAGCCGTCGGCTGGTTTGAAAGCAGTTGAACGCGCACTGAGTTCATCTTTCACGTTTCTATTGAAGGCTTTTGGTTGGGCTGTGTTCAGCTCTGTTGCTTGGCACACGTGTATCGATCCAAACGCTAATTAAGTCTATTGTGACATCACAATACTCGGCAGGGTCCGGGGGTCGTGTCCTCTGAGCAGCGCTGCAGAGAGCTCACTGTTGCTTTTGTGCTTTCTGTCTTCGGCGTGTATATTCCGCGGCAGCAGAAAGACGGAGGCATGATTTAGAGTTGCCATTTTGCTATTAGGCCTGTTTGTTGTATTATCCCCATTAGGCTGATACCCCTTGCAGTTGTTATATTGTTTGTGATTCCTAAGCACATAGAGGTTTGGATTCTGAAACCTTGGATTTATGCAATATTATGTCATCTGTATACATGGATAGTTTGTATTCTTGATTGCTGATTTTATAAACCAGTGATGGAATCTGACATTATGATTTTGCAGGCTTGTGGTTCTACTGCTAGCTTAAGTAGTAGTGGTGACAATGGACAACCCTGTTTTGTGCCCGGATGTAGATTGAATGGATGTGAATTATGCCGTTTGTAGATATGGAGACGTGTGGATTGTTAAAAGAATATTTATTTACTCTGACTCTGTCTTTCTCTCTCTCTCACGTACACACACACACACTCAGACACACAGTCTCTCCTCTCTCTCACACACACGCATACACATATTTGCACACATACACACACGCAGTCCCTTCTCTCTCTCTCACACACACACACACACACACACACACACACAGGCTCTCATCTCTCTCACACACATGCACAGACACACAGTCCCGTCTCTTTCTCACACAATCTTTCCTTTCTCTCTCTCTCTTCTCTCTCTCACACACACACACACACAGTCTCTCCTCCCTCTCTCTCTCTCACACACACACACACACACACACACACACACACATTTGTACACACACACACACAGTCTCTTCTCTCACACACACACCCACACACAGTATTGTTCCAAAATAGCTACATCACTAGTGGCTAATTCTTGTTGTTTTGCTGTGCTTAAATTGTTCCACAAATCCCAGAACTGGATTCTTCAATATCGTTAAATGTTTTATGTATGTCATTTATTTTTTTTGTTTTAGGGTATTTTTTATTTCTTTTAGAGCTTGACAGTACCTGTGGAGTGGATCTGAGTTGTTATGTTTATGATTTGATAATATTCTTAGGTTTCTTTGACCATTTTCTGTTAATAATTAATTAATTCAGTTTATCTCTTTGCTTTGGTGACTTTATCTGCACTTGTTTCAGCCCATCTGTATGATTGGTTAAGATTATACAGCTTACAGGGCTGTGTGTATTAATTTCTGCAGTCTCCAGTTCTTTTCAGAAATATCCTGAATTTGTTATGGCCTGAAATGGGGGTTTGTTGCCTGACAGTGAATGCGCTGGTGGAGGAGGGGTCCATGTCAGTGACGGCGTAGTCAACAGCACTCGTCCCGAGAGCTGAGCAGTAAGTGAACCTTCCTAAAGAGTCCCCTCTGATCCTGCCATTAAGGATATACAGACCTGTGGCTTGCCAGAGATGCACTAACTCTCTACCGTTCTTATTTATTACATTGTCTGGGGTTATTTCAACTTGTGTGATGAGCAGACATTTACCCTTCTGTGCTTTTACAATACATTACATTACAGGCATTTAGCAGTCTCTTATCCAAAGCGACTTACACAACTTTTTTACATTGCATCCATTTATACAGCTGGATAAATACTGGAGCAATGCAGCTTTAAGTACCTTGCAAAAGGGTACAACCTGGTTCTACTTGGGAAGTTAACTTGTGACCTTTAGGTTACAAGACCAGCTCCTTACCCATTATACTGCGCTGCCACCATTATACTACATCGTTCTTTATAAAACTGTGTAATCAACTGTTCTAATTGATTCATGAAGTGCAGAGTCACTATGAAAACCAGCAGACCCTGTAGCTCTCCAGGACCAGGGTTGGAGACCACTGGTATAAATGTTCACGTTTAGCACTACACTGTCCAAATGTTCATCTTTGTGGACTTTTGCTCCCCTTTCCAATTCCTCCCTTCTGAATGTGAGGGTAGTGCTGACATACGACACCGTGCCTGGCCTTGGTTTTATCTGTGAAAAATAATTAAATTGTTTTTGACCTTTTCATTTGCCTTTTCAGCAAAGTCCACATGTAGGGTTTCAGGGTTGTTTCTCATTATATTTAGTTGTTTCTTCTTGGCCTTTGCACTTCTCAGCTTGGGAGGGTATAGAATCTTCATAGCAGTCTGTTTGGTAGCCGTGGCAACAGCTCCAAAAATGGTTACTTTTCATCAGTTTTAACTGCCACTCTGCCTAGCCTTGGGTTAGCTTCTTAGCCACCTCTGTTAAAATATATTGAGCTATGCCAATGCTATCAGATTTATTATTGGTTTTTTTGTGCGAAATACTGCACCCAAATGTTATAATTTATGACTAATTTATACAGTTTATACAGTTTGTTTTTCCAAAGGTTTGCCTTATTTCCTTTAAATTTGACTTATAGCTTAGTTTTGCTCCTACCTTTCTCCTAGTTTTGTGTTTTCCCTTGTTATATCCTTATTATTCCTGTCTTCTCTGTGTTCTATACTTCTTTTTTAGTTTTTTAAATCAATTGTGTGTATTTTGTTTCACCTGTAAATACTACATTTGTTTGGTATTTTGAAGAGCTCATTACTTTAAGCAGGTGTCTTCATATTTGGATGAGCAGGTACTCACTACACTACAAGGTACTAAAACATACTAGACGACATGAGTGGAATTTAAAATGCAAAGCGTTAAATACAAATGTAATTATATGTGGTAGTTTTGTAAGTGAGTAACATTGTAACGGTTTGAAATTGATTTCATGTCATTTATTTTGTTCGTATTTTTTAGCCCCCACGTTATTCATCCTCCAGCGACTAAACTGCAACTAAAACTGGACAACATATGTCTGTGGGCTTTAATACAGTAGATATGGCAGCAGCATGCATTATGTGTCTATACTGAATTGTACTCTGTACTGATTTTACTCCTTTATACATATTCTAACTTTAAAGCTATTCCTTGTCCTTGTAATGTGAATCTTTCCATGGTTGTCAAACTTATGTGGATTTTAATGCTGCACATGAATTGCCTTCTGGGGACAATAAAGTTCTAATGAAAGTAAAAGTGTTCTTATTTAATGTTATTTAATTGAACAATGACAGCACAATTGTAACATTAAGAATGGGAGTGCATCAGCGCAGATTCTTTTGTCAAAATTACCAAAATGTTGTCATTATTTTAAAGTACAGTGCTGTTGTATGACATTTCATTAATTATTTTCTTCACGACGGCTTCAACCGGGGCCGTCTTTAATAACGAGTAGGAATGCTGGCTCCCTCTTGTGGACATAAAACGCACCTGCAACAGAGTACCCGAATGTCCGCGCACCTGTCATCAATCACCATTAAAGCACGGGTGAAACACAGCTCGGCTACGTTTAGGAACACGAATTCGGTTGTTGTGGAAGAAGTTGTAAGTAATCGCCCTTTTTATTATCTTAATCGGGTATGGTAAAAATCTGACAAACATTCAATTAATTCCAATTTTTTTCGCAAATTTTCGATTTATTTGCGCATGTAAACGTAGTAAAGTCGGCTTTAAATTTCGGCCTTTTAAAACTGCGCATGCGAAAGGTCACCAAACGCAGTGAGCTGGGTGTTGTTTGTATATCTTTATGCGGGGGGAAAGAATCAGTACAGGTAAACCAGCAAGATTAAGTCTGAGGGACTGTGGTTTAATCGATGTTTAAAGATGGTAGGGAAACACCCCCAGGTGGGTATGACGGTGTGGCATGGCTGCGACGATTGAACAAGTTATTATAATGTAAACTACAGGAAAGTAAGATGGTATTGAACGTTATTTCAGAATTAGGAGTTTATTTTTTCTTTTGTAACTTTGCTTAGTTCAGATCAGAAGAAGCAGTAACTATTTGAAAGGAAAGTTGGATTTGTTTGTATGCAACTGGACTATATTATGTGCACGCATGCATCTGAGGATCAATTGAGGTTTTTTTAACGACCAGCAGAGGGCAGTAATGAATCTGGAAGCGTTGAAAATGCCAGAATCATACAAAGAGAAGAAGAAGCTGAAGCATCACGCAAAGCGGTGTAAAGTAATTAGTAATTTTTGGACACAACTAATTGGCCGTACATGATTATTAAAAGAATCCACGTAAAACCCAGGTATTAGATAAATCGTGTTTTTTTTTTTAACCATGCAGATGCTTAATCAGAATATTGTTTCAAACTGATTTTCGGGGTGTTTGTGTGCACGTTGCTGTAAATCACCTGCATGTTAAGGATTGAGATTAGTCTTCACTTTTCCAGGGTAGCAGACGCACACACACATTTCACTGGTTTACCTCTGTTTAGTGTGTGACTAAAAACTAAATTACACAGCCTAATATGTAGATTGTACTGTAGATTGTAATGTAATGTAATGCATCTCACTTCACATACATTGGTTTGATTATCAATTTATCTTATTTTTAAATGCTTTTAACTGGTCCCTTCTGTTTTAAAGGAGCTGAGCAGACTCGGGGAGTGCTTCGGAGGCATCGGTGCTGGGCTTCATATGTCCCCTGATTCAGAATGCTGCTCCCCGACTCGTCTTCAACCTTCCCAAGTTCTCCCAAGTCACTCCTCTGCTGAGTTCACTCCACTGGCTACCGGTCGCTGCCAGGACCAGGTTCAAAGTCCAGATCCTCGCCTACCCTGCAGCCAACAGGACGGCCCCCGGCTACTTACAGGACATGATTCAATCCTACACGCCAGCTCGACCACTCCGCTCTGTGTGAAACAGGGCCACTTGCACCCCTGCCATTCGGATGAATCTGGGATCATTTTTTCACTTAAATTCCCCTCTTTTATGCTACACATGTACCTCCTGTGCCAATTTCATGTTACCTGTACCGCCATCCAGCACTTATACTGTACTTTGTATCATTATCTTGATGTTGTAGCTTGTCATGCCTCCTAGTTTTACTTAGCAGAGGTTAGGTCAGAGTAATGTTTAATGTGTGAACTGGACTTAATGTGTTCATGGCTATGAATATCTGTTACAAAATGAGTATTGTGTCTTATTGGATCTGTGTTTTGTAGTTGTTCCAATGACCTTCTTTATGCACTTATTGTACATCACTTTGGATAAAAACGTCTGCCGAATAATGTGATGTCAGGAGTTTGCCTCCCTCTGCTGGACAGAAAATGGCTACAGCAGAGGAAATCCGATTAAAAAAATGTTGCAATGTACAAGTCGATTTTTTGTATGGTTATCAAATGTATGTGGATTTTAATGCTGCACACAAGTTGCCCTCTGGGGATAATAAAGATCTACTGAAACCGAAACTCACTGTTCTTATTGTGCATTATTTTTATTCAGCAATGGCAGCACAACTTTCAAGACTGAAATGCAATTGCAGAATAAAATTCCAAAACACAATTAATTTTATTTCATTATTTAAAAGAAAATAAAATGCATTTACAAGCCCTGTCCCCAATACATATCCACTGCAGTTTATAAAAACAGAATATGATTGTTCTCCATAGTACATTACTGGCTAGATTAAATCTCATTTTTCATCCTTGTGAAAGAAAACATTCAAAGGCATAAAAAATGTAACCAACCAATCACTTTCAGGCACACCTATAAGATGCAACAATATTACACCTTTAATTAGGTCATCTGTTTGAATGGGACTTGTCAGTCACCTGTTGTGCTAATTATAAATCACAAATGCAAAGGAATTCCTTCAATGAATCAAAAGCTTTATTTAAAGAAGCCAAAATATGTTAGGGTGTCAGTTTATATTTTGCCACAGTTTCTTAGAGTTCATTTTAGGAGAGCACCTAATTGGATCTGTGTGATTCAAAGCTGAGCTCTTCCTGTTTATTTCTGATGGGTCTGAGAATAAGTTCACTAATGAGCACCCAGGAACTCTTGAAGGGCTTTGTGGTGCAAGACAGAGTACCCTGTTCCATGAAGCCCAAGGCAGCAAGTTCAATACCCCCTCTGCTCTGTCTACCCACAGAAGAGCCGGCCAATTCACAGAAGAGAAGGTGGCGCAACGGTATTGTCTTTGCCTACGGACGCAGAGGTTGGGGGTTCGAGCCCCCCTTTGTCTTTGTTTCGCTTATACTTGGGTTGTCTCATCATCAGGCTACTTCTGCAGCCGCGCAACCGCTAACACGACGGTGGCGTAAAGGTATTGTACGATGCTCGGAACGCTGAGCTTCAGGGTTCGAATCCCTGCTTTCCCCTTTTCAGTTTGCGCAGCTTTTGTCCATTGTTCTGTTTAAATGCGCAAAAAAAATGAGCGATAAATGCGAAGGAGTATGTGGCGTAGGGGGCTGAACCGATCCTCAGGAGGTAGAGGTTGATGGTTCGAGTCCCCGAGACCGCACCTGAGCAACGTCGGTGGTCCCCAAGGGCGGGGGAGGTGTGCGTGTGGAGTGTGTGGAGGGGTAGGCAATCTGGCCCCCCGAAATTTCCACGAATACAACATGGGGGTTATAATATTTTTTCGCAAATTTCAAAATTTTCTGAAGGTAAAAAAAAAAAAAAAATTTGACTGGGCCCCACTCTCCATTAGTGCATTACTACTGACAGTCCCCCATACTACTACGCAATCAAATGAACTCATTTGATTGCAGAAAGGTAGCAGTATGTAAGACTGGCAGTAGTAATACACTAATATACACCAAATGTGGTGCATAGAAACAAAAACAAACAAAACCAAACTCATGCTTACACAGCGCCTCCATCTGGGGACTTCCTGTATGGTCAGCCCATCTGTTAGACAGCCACAGTGCTACCCTGATCAGCTCGTTGGGCTGCAGACAACCTGGAGAGAAAAAGGGGGGGGGGGGGTGCTTAAAATCACCAAAATTTGTTACATATGAACATACATTATGTAAATGCAACAGACGCATGAACATCTTTGTTCAAAGGGAATGCATAGGTGGAATCAGTGTATGGTGCTACACTTTAAAAGCCTTTAAAAAATAGACTTTAATGTTATGGTGGAGTTCTGATACTTGCTCTGCTGTAATGCTGTGTGTGTGAATTCTATACCCAAAACCTTGTAAACAATGCGCTTGTAACAATTATCAGACGTCATCAAACGCGAGTGCGCCCGCACGCTATCACGCAAACCGAGTTTGTAATGGCGCTAATCGCATTCGTCTTGAACATTCCGATTCCGTCAACTTGTTTTTCTCCTCGGTAAGTTTCAAAAGTTCAATTCTGAGTTAGCTAACATTTTATGTGTATTTACTAAGATGTCTGTTAAGCAGGATTAGCTGTGTGTTGCCTTGGTGGACTGAAATGGCTGTTTTTTAGCTTCTCAGGCAGGCATCACATCAGAAACTGTGTAAATCAGCCGAAATGAAGCGAACTTTAGCAGCCAGTAACTGTTAGCGCACATAAAGCCTACAACTACAAGCCACATTCCTCATGAGAAAAAGTAACGTTGAACGGACGTTAACTTCTTGTGGAAGCGCCGCTTCCCCGTGTTTTGTTCGGAACACGATGAGTTTACGTTTGTACAATAAGTGGAAGATATCTGAGTAACGTGGATAACTGGCAGTTTTGTTAACTTAAGCTAATTTAGTTCATTCATTCAGAGGCTTAATGAACAGTCAGTTTTAACAATGAAGAGGAAGAGGACCCTAAAAGATTTCTTTTTTTGGTAAGTGTGGTCGTTTTGCTTAAAATAAAAAAAATTAAAAAAAATTAAAAAACCAGTAATGCTGAATAGGAATGAAAACAAAGACAATAATATAGCTGCGAGCAGCAATGAAGGGGCCAAGCACGACAGGGGCACCAGGCGGACAAGCAACCAGAACAACCCCTGTACAAGACACCAGTCCATCGCAGGGCGAACGGCATAACCCTCTACCGTTCGGCAAAGTTTTGTAAAATCCGACCAGTCGGTTACAGCGGCTGCCATAGACTTCCATGGCAGGAAGCAATTGAAGCATTTGTCAAAAATCTCAAATTGGCGGAAGATCACAGCTCTAGGACAAAAAAGGTCTAATTTGCGGAAGATCCAATGGGCGGGGTTTATGGGTCCTTATTGGAAACTTGTTACCCTTGATGAGTTGCACATATGTGCAAAATTTCATGACTGTAGCTCAAATGGGGCAGGAGATATGCTCGTTCAAATGTATGAAAGAAAAACACCTTTTTGCTCATTATAGCGCCACCATACAGCCAATCGGCTTCATATTTGCTCCCAGGCCATTTGGAGTACCCCTATACAAATGTGCCGAGTTTTGAAAAAATCGGCGCAGCGGATATGCCTAAACAGAAAATGAGCTCTCTAGCGCCACCATTTTGTTTGATCGGGCCAAAAATGGAGGGATGGACTCCCCTTATGTCTCCTAATATGACTGTGAAGTTTTGTGGTGTTAGGTCAATCCGTTCAGAATTTACACACCTTTATGTTATAAGCCACGCCCTTCTCAATATTCATTGGGTCATGGAGGCCATATAATTTGATCAATCAAAATTCTGTGAATAACTTTTGGTCAGCACTGTTTGTAGATCATAAGAACCAAATTTGGTGGTGATCGGATCAACGCCCTAGGACTAGTTCGCAAAAGTAGGTTTTTCGAATAATTCAAAATGGCGGAAAATCTATTATGATGCGGTTTAACGGCAATGGGTGCATTGGAATCGGCATGACCCACGGATTCAGGCGAAACAATCCCCACAACTCTAGGACAGACGGTTCAAAAGTTATAAGCAAAAATGTACCTTGAAGTTTGGCCTGTTGGTGGCGCTACAGAGTTGGATGGATTGACCCCAAATTCGATGCATGGATACATTGGACTGTCCTCTATCAATGTGCCAAATTTCATAAAAAACCACCAATGGGTTCTATGGGCTGCCATAGACTCCCTTTGCAGAAAGTATAATAATACTAACGATTACAATAGGTGCCCTGCACCTTCGGTGCTTGGCCCCTAATTAAAGCCCAAAGTCATGTGTAGAATAAGAGACTCCAACCCCCTCCTAATGGGACAGGGGAGCTGCATGGCCCCCCTCCTCTCCCCAGGCACAGGAGAACTAGCAGAACTGGTGACAGTGAATCTGAGACTGTGTACAAACTACAACACCCTTACGACTGTATCTACTATCTCTGTGCATGTTCCGCCGTGAGTGTGTGTGAGAGAGAGAGAGTGAGAGAGAGAGGAGAGACTGTGTGTCTGTGTGCGTGTGTGTGCAATGCATGTATGTGTGTGTGTGTGAGAGAGAGGAGAGACTGAGAGTGTGTGTGAGAGAGAGAGAGAGAGAAGAGAATGTGTGTGTGTGTGAGAGAGAGAGTGAGAGAAAGAGGAGAAACTGTGTGTCTGTGCGTGTGTGCGCAATGTGCATATATATATATGTGTGTGTGAGAGCGAAAGAGAGAGTAGAGACTGTGTGTGTGTGTGTGTGTGTGTGTGCGTGGATATATATGTGTGTGTGTTTGAGAGAGCGAAGAGACTGTGTGTGTGCATATATATATATATGTGAGTGTGTGTGAGAGAGAGAGGTAGAGGCTGTGTGTGTGTGTGTGTGAGAAAGAGAGGAGAGACTGACAGTGTGTGCGAGAGAGAGAGAGAAGAGACTGTGTGTGTGTGTGTGTGTGAGAGAGAGATACATATATGTGTGTGCGAGTTTGTGTGCATGTGCAATGCATACATGTGTGTGTCTGTGTGCGAGAGAGAGGAGAGACTATGTGTGTGAGAGAGGAGAGATTGAGTGTGTGTGTGTGTGTGTGTGTGTGCATGTGCATACATAGATGTGTGTGTGTGAGAGAGAAAGAGAGGAGAGTCTGTTTTGTGTGTGTGTGTGAGAGAGAGAGAGGGAAGACTGCGAGTGTGTGTGTGTGCATGCGTGTGCATATATATATGTGTGTGTGTGTGTGTGTGTGTGTGTGTGTGTGTGAGACAGAAAAGACTGTGTGTGTGTGTGTGTGTGGGAGAGAGAGACAGAAGAGACTGTGTGTGTACCAATATATATATATATGTGGGGGTGTGTGTGTGTATATAAATATGGTTGTGTGTGTGAGAGAGAGAGAGGAGAGACTGTGTGTGTGTGTGATCCTATATACATGTGTGTGTGTATGTGTGTGTGAGAGAGAGAGGAGAGACTGAGAGTGTGTGTGAGAGAGAGAGAAGAGACTGTGCGTGTGTGTGTGTGAGAGAGAGAGAGAGGAGAGACATTGTCTGTGAGTGTGTGTGCGCATAGAAATATATATGTGTGTGTGTGTGTGTGTGTGAGAGACAGAAAAGACTGTGTGTGTGTGTGCCAATATATATGTGTGTATATATATATATATATATATATATGTGGGGGTGTGCGTGTGTGAGAGAGAGAAAGAGGAGAGACATTGTGTCTGCATAGGAATATGTGTCTGTGTGTGTGTGTGTGTGTGTGTGTGAGAGAGATACATATATGTGTGTGCGAGTTTGTGTGCATGTGCAATGCATACATGTGTGTGTCTGTGCGAGAGAGAGGAGAGACTATGTGTGTGAGAGAGGAGAGATTGAGTGTGTGTGTGCATGTGCATATATAGGTGTGTGTGTGTGTGAGAGAGAGAGAAGAGACCGTGTCTGTGTGTGCGTGAGAGTGAAAGAGAGAGGAGAGTGTTTTTGTGTGTGCGTGTGAGAGAGAGAGAGAAGACTGTGAGTGTGTGTGCGCATGCGTGCGCATATATATGTGTGTGTGTGTGTGTGTGTGTGTGTGTGTGTGTGTGTGTGTGTGTGTGAGAGAGAGAGAGACAGAAGAGACTGTGTGTGTGTACCAATATATATATATACATATATATATATATATATATATATATATATATATATGTGGGGGTGTGTGTGCATATAAATATGGTTGTGTGTGTGAGAGAGAGGAGAGACTGTGTGTGTGTGTGTGTGTGTGTGTGTGTGTGTGTGATCCTATATACATGTGTGTGTGTATGTGTGTGTGAGAGAGAGAGGAGACTGAGAGTGTGTGTGTGAGAGAGAGAGAGAAGAGACTGTGTGTGTGTGAGAGAGACAGTGTGTATGCATATATATATGTGTGTGTGTGAGTTTGTGTGCATGTGCAGTGCATACATGTGTGTGTCTGTGTGCGAGAGAGAGGAGAGACTATGTGTGTGAGAGAAGAGAGATTGAGTGTGTGTGTGCATGTGCATATATAGGTGTGTGTGTGTGAGACAGAGAGAGAAGAGACTGTGTCTGTGTGTGCGTGAGAGAAAGAGAGAGGAGAGTCTGATTTTGTGTGTGTGAGAGAGAGAGAAAGAGAAGACTGCGAGTGTGTGTGTGCGCATGCGTGTGCATATATATGTGTGTGTGTGTGAGACAGAAAAGACTGTGTGTGTGTGTGAGAGAGAGAGAGAGAGAGCAACAGAAGAGACTGTGTGTGTGTACCAATATATATATGTATATATATATGTGGGGGTGTGTGTGCATATAAATATGGTTGTGTGTGTGAGAGAGAGAGAGGAGAGACTGTGTGTGTGTGTGATCCTATATACATGTGTGTGTGTGTGTATGTGTGTGTGAGAGAGAGAGGAGAGACTGAGAGTGTGTGTGTGAGAGAGAAGACTGTGTGCGTGTGTGTGTGTGTGAGAGAGAGAGGAGAGACATTGTGTCTGTGAGTGTGTGCGCATAGAAATGTGTGTGTGTGTGTGTGTGTGTGAGAGAGAAGAGACTGTGTGTGTGTGCATATATATATATATATGTGTGTGTGTGAGTTTGTGCATGTGCAATGCATACATGTGTGTGTCTGTGTGCGAGAGTGAGGAGAGACTATGTGTGGGAGAGAGGAGAGATTGAGTGTGTGTGTGTGTGTGTGAGAGAGAGAGAGAGACAGAAGAGACTGTGTGTGTGTGCCAATATATATGTATATATATGTGGGGGTGTGTGTGCATATAAATATGGTTGTGTGTGTGTGAGAGAGAGGAGAGACTGTGTGTGTGTATGTGTGATTCTCTATATATATATACGTGTGTGTGTATCTGTGTGCATATATATGTGTGTGAGAGAGAGGAGAGACTGCGTGTCTGTGTGTGAGTGTGTGTGCGTGCGTGTCTGTGTCAGGCTAAATTCATAAAATAGGAAAACATTTCATATAACAATCCACAAGTCTCAATATCTACAAACGGCATAATATCACATCCATTTAATCTACATCCAGGCATGAAACGGGGCTGTCTGTTGTCACCACTACTGTACGTACAACATACACTATACGTACAGTACTTTCTGTATGCATGACCACAATAATAATAAAGTCTGGAACATTAAGATGGAATAACGCCTGACACTAAAGATATTAAATTTACCTGCCAATCTGTAAGTGTACTGTAAGCTGTAGTAACAAAAATGTCAGACCAATCAATTCAGCCAAGGCAACAAACTAGCTATTGCTGCTAACAGAAGTGGATCACTGTACACACGACCGCTATACAATTTATATAAATTTGAGGGACAGTCAGAGAAAGCAAACATGCCGACCATCAGGTTTAGTTAGCTAAACTGACAGTGGCTTATAACGAGAGAATTATTTAAGCAACACAAATAAATAAAAATAAAATCTCACTCAAAACAAAGAATCGAAATGTTTTTTTTTCTAATGCTAGCCAACAGATGCTGAAATAATAGAACAGGTGGCTGGAAACGAGACACATTTATGATGGAGTATAACGGAACTTTGTCATAGAGACTTGCAGACTTCACGACGTGAGGAGAAGCATTAAACATTAGCCACATTAACAGGAGGGGAGTGGCATACCTGTTTACAACAAACTAGTTTGCTTACGTCAGCTAGCTTGTTTGCTATCTAGTTAATAATGGTATCTACAGCTCGCTAGCTTGTTCATTTATTGATGCAAACTGTTTCTCGCCAGTTGGGTTAAATGTATGGACATTATCGGACGTCAACGCGAAGTGTATTTCCAAATAAAGTTCAAGTTAGCTGGCAATCATCATACATTAACTTCGGTGCGACAAAAAATGAACCTACCTTTCGGTCGCGCAGTTGTGTGGAAATATTTACAAGTTTCAGACGGCACCGCATGGCGTTTCGACAATGACTTTTTCGGGAAATGAAGTCCAACGCCAGATCCGATTCAGCAATCACAACAACTTATTGACTACAAATCCCATAAGCGCTTTCAAAAACACAAATATTGCGTCACGGTTTGTCAAACCGTATTTATTCGAATAAAAGGGAAACACTGTTATTTTTTTAAGTTCTCAGCGCATTTCACGTACTGGAGCTACATTGCGGTTTCCCCATAATTTTGAACGGATGAAAAAAAATGATTAATTTTAATTTTCAGGAAGCATTCGTTATATAAATTTATATTAAAAGAAAGCAAATAAAGTGGTCCATTAGTCATGGCAACAAATAATTGTGCAGAACCTTTGTGTGTACGAGTAATACATTTCCATACAAGAAGGTTTAGAAGAATATGCTGTTTAAATAATTGTTTTACATTACATACCCTAACATATAAGTGATTAAAAATGTATCCTTTTAACAGTTTTCATGTGTAATGACTAACTCCCATATTCTTACCTTTGCGTGAGAAGAGAACATTCTCTTTATTAAAATGCATAAATCTCAAGCAGATAATGAGATAATGAAGTACTCTATGCAATTCTGTAAAGGTTCAGGACGGTTCCATAAACAGGAGATGGGCCCCCTCTCTCCCACTTTCTCTCTCTCATGCTGCAGACCAATTGGGCCCGGTGTCTTATCTTAGGCATGCTAACACACTAAAATATCAAGGTTACTGGGGAAAAAGTATCTTTGTGTTAATGAGCGTAAAAGATAAGATTCCCTATATGCCGGGCATCCCCTGTCGGTCCGCACATACTGTCTTTGCGTTCCTACAGACTATGTACCCAAGCGCTAAAACTCTGTATTAAAACGGTTTGAACTAATCCTTGCTTTCAGTGCCGAGTGTGTTTTAATTCAACATATATGGAATTCACTAGACCCGACCGAATCTACCGAGGAAACAGCCATAATGTTTTCCTTCACAAAGGAATACCACGTATTTATAATTTTACAGGAAACATCTCCACTTTTGTAGAGTCAGTTCCCCATCTTTATAGTAGAAAAGGGGGAAAAAAAATGTTTTAAATTCATATTGTTCAATCACTTTTGATTATCATCAGATGTTTTGGTGGAAAAAATTGTTAATATATGTTTTAACGTTTAATTTCATCGTTTTACTGAATGATGTGATTTTGTATACTTACTGAGTTTAAACTTTTAACATCATGCTAGTAACTGTTGCTTGAGTGGAATTTGTTTTATTCAAACAGTTTTTGAGAGTCGCTCCTTGTCTGCCTACCTGTACTGTAGAACGAAGGAGGCAACACTGGATGCTCTCACTACGTTGACGTGCCAGGATAGAGCGGGAACTCGGTTGTCACCATGTCATTTCATTGACCGAATGGGTTCCTGTGCCTTCAAAACTCCAAGAGTTTACGCTGGTAGCCATGGTTTATGAACTAAAACGTTGCCAAAACCAGTGCTGCTCTGTATTTCTATAGACATGTAAGAGGAAAAAGTTACCAAATTCACGCTTAGCGACGTTAAAATCTCCCTGAAGTCATAGATCGTAAAAAAATCCCACTCAGGAGCACGAGCGCAATGACGGGGAAAACATAACACCCAAGAAAAAGCGTAAAACGAAATTTGTTTCCCCTTTACTACAGTAACTACGGTTTGACTAATCGTGACGTAATTTGTGTTTTTGAACGCGCTTATGGGATATGTAGTTAATTAGACGCAAATGCGGAAGCGGATCAGACGTTGGACTTCATTTCCCGAGTAAACCCCTGTCGAAAAATGTGGCGCAAGTTTGAAACTTGCGAATGTTCTCCACAGCTACAGCGTTTGAGAACAAGGCAAATTACAAATTTTGCAGCAATCCGACGTTTACAATGAAATAATGGCTTCCAACAAACTTGAACTTTACTCGGAATACAGCTCTTAGTGTTGATACCTGAATATCGCCATACATTTAACCTAGTTTGCAAGAAAAATCGACGTTTACAAGTTTACATCGATGAATGGACACGTGTAGATAGCATTAGCTAGATAGCCATCAGTTAATGGAGTATGGATGTAACTTGCCCACCCCGTAAATGTTAGCTAATGCTTTAGTTTATACTTTAGTATTTTGTCACGTACAAGTCTTGTATGGTTACTATTTACAAAGTATAGTCCAACATAAATGTATCTTGTTTCTTGCTACCTGCCCTAGTATTTAACGCTCCATTGGCTCCATTGAAAGTGTTTTAATGTAGGCCTACGTGTAATTCAAGATGGGGAAATGGGTTTATGTGCAGTTCTGTGAAAAGTATTTGCCGCCTTCCTGTTTTCCTCTGTTATTGCATGTTAGTCACACTGAATGGTTTCAGATCTTTAGACAAAATGTAATATTAGACAAAGGCAAATTGAGTAAAGACGAATCACATTTTTTAAAAATTATTTCATTTATTTAATGAAAAAAGTTATCACACTAATATCAGACATCAGTTCAGTTTGGCTCAATTTTATCTGCCATATTCTGTAGGAACTGAATTGGAATTGGGGTGAGTAGAGCTTAAAAGAGAGAGATTTTTTAAAAAACAATCTACAATACAGACATTACACAAAAGAGAAAAAAGCAGGCATTAGATAAGGTAAATTAAAAAAAAAAATGTATTGTGGAAAAATAGGAATAATCTCTATACGCAAAAAAGCAATGTGACAGCCACTACTACTGAGTAAAATGCACTAGTGATTATTATTGATACTACGCACCATGGTGGGAAAGAAGCTACGGCGCAGGCGGCTGGTGGTAGCATTAATAGACTGGTATCGTCTGTGACTAACGTGAGGTTCACTTATTAGAGTGCCTTTTAAGGACTATTAGACTACCTCTGGTTGGTTATATTCATTTATAGCTAGCTAGCTAACGTTAGCTAGTTATGTAGTTTGCTTTCATAATGTAATGTTATCGATAACGTTAGCTAGTTTGCTTTCATAAGGACGTCATAGTTGTGTTTTTATCTTAACTTGGCTAGCTAGCTAGCAAAAATTATTATTGGATATAAGTCAACGTCCTTAGCTATCGATACTTGATATACTAAGTTAGCTAGCTTGTGAACATTCAGTCTCCCAAGATGAGCGCGTATCATGGAGGTAGGTATGGTAACGGGGCACGGTCTGTCAATCATAGCTAACTGACAGTTCTCATTACCACGCCCAGACAGTTCGGGTAAACTTTTATAGTGGGGAATTTAGGCTTAGAAAAATACGTTTTAAAATACATTTAAATTACTGAATAATAAAAAAATTATGCACATTTGTTTTGTTTGTGCCTAAAGACAACTGGCAAGTGTCACATTCAGTCACCATGTTACTCCTTTAATAGACTGCTATCGTTTCCCTGTCCGCAAGGGGGCAAACAGCTCAGAGGCTGGATGGCTGGAGTCGTTCACACTGGAGTGATAAATGTCCTCGACGGTGGGGAGAACAGAACAGGTGTTTCATAAGGGGTAACTGGTTAACAGCTCCTAAGCCTTTCCACGGTCGCCTAGGGTCCTGTGCACTAAACTGGCATTCTAGTGTCTGTTAGTACTGTTGCTTGGCAACCCTGATACTTTTCTCAAGATCAGGTTTTTTGTACAAGGAGCCGTCGGCTGGTTTGAAAGCAGTTGAACGCGCACTGACTTTACCTTTCACGTTTCTATTGAAGGCTTTTGGTCGGGCTGTGTTCAGCTCTGTTGCTTGGCACACGTGTATCGATCCAAGAACTAATTGAGTCTATTGTGACATCACAATACTCGGCAGGGTCCGGGGGTCGTGTCCTCTGAACAGCGCTGCAGAGAGCTCACTGTTGCTTTCGTGTTTTCTGTCTTCGGCGTGTATATTCCGCGGCAGCAGAAAGACGGAGGCATGATTTAGAGTTGCCATTTTGCTATTAGGCCTGTCTGTTGCATTATCCCCATTAGGCTGATACCCCTTGCAGTTATTATATTGTTTGTGATTCCTAAGCACATAGAGGTTTGGATTCTGAAACCTTGGATTTATACAATATTATGTCATCTGTATACATGGATAGTTTGTATTCTTGATTGCTGATTTGTAAATTGGTGGTGGAATCTAATATTCTGATTTTGCAGGCTTGTGGTACTACTGCTAGCTTAAGTAGTAGTGGTGACAATGGACAACCCTGTTTTGTGCCCGGATGTAGATTGAATGGATGTGAATTATGCTGTTTGTAGATATGAAGACGTGTGGATTGTTAAAAGAATATTTATTTATTCTGACTCTGTCTTTCTCTCTCTCACACACACACACACACTCAGACACACAGTCTCTCCCCTCTCTCTCACACACACGCATACACATATTTGCACACACACACACACACACACACGCAGTCTCTTCTCTCTCCCACACACAGACACACACACACACACACACACAGGCTCTCATCTCTCTCACACACATGCACAGACACAGTCTCTTCTCTCTCTCACACAATCTTTCCTTTCTCTCTCTCTCTTTCTCTCTCACACACACACACACACTCAGACACAGTCTCTCCTCTCTCTCACACACACACACACACACACACACAGTCTCTCCTCTCTCTCTCTCTCTCTCTCTCTCTCTCTCTCTCTCACAGACACAAAGTCTCTCCTCTCTCACACTCACAGTCTCTCTATTGGTTTATCAAGTGGATTTTGACAGTCATTTACGGTTGATTCCAATTTATTTAGCCATTCTTTAATCGCAATATGTGGTTTTTGACTGATTTCACATTATAGATTTTCAAAGTATTGTTCCAAAATAGCTCCATCACTAGTGGCTAATTCTTGTTGTTTTCCTGTCCTTAAATTGTTCCACAAATCCCAGAACTGGATTCTTCAATATTGTTAAATGTTTTATGTATGTCATTTATTTTTTTCTATTTTAGGGTATTTTTTAGAGCTTTTAGAGCTTGACAGTACCTGTGGAGTGTATCTGAGTTATGTTTATGATTTGATAATATTCTTAGGTTTCTTTGAGCATTTTCTGTTAATAGTTAATTAATTCAGTTGATCTCTTTGTGTGTATTAATTTCTGCAGTCTGCAGTTCTTTTCAGAAATATCCTGAATTTGTTGTGGCCTGAAATGGGGGTTTGTTGCCTGACAGTGAATGTGCTGGTGGAGGCGGGGTCCATGTCATTGACGGCGTAGTCAACAGCACTCGTCCCGAGAGCTGAGCAGTAAGTGAACCTTCCTAAAGAGTCCCCTCTGATCCTGCCATTAAGGATATACAGACCTGTGGCTTGCCAGAGATGCACTAACTCTCTACCCTTCTTATTTATTATATTGTCTGGGTTATTTCTTTTCCTAGCGGACACAGGAATGTTTCCCTGTGTGTCGATACAGTCCGGTTCTGTCCCTGTTCTGGTGTTAAAATCCCCACACTCGCACATCTCCCTGGGCCTGGAAATGGCATATTTCTGTTTGCAGAGTGTTTAAAAAAAACTGCTCATTATAGTATGGAGATTCATGTGGGCCATCGTAAGCTTGCACACAGGTATGTATTATTTTCCCAATCCGCCATTTCTTTATTCAGTTTTATCCATAAGTGAGATTGTTCTTTTTTAGTAACTGCAAGTGTCATGTGTTCTGCAAGTTCTGCTTTGTACCACGCCAGTATTCCTTCTGAGTCTCTGCCTTGTCGTACTGTTCTTAATTTTATAGAGGGCACTGTAATTTCATCATAACCTGGGGTAGTGTGGATGAGGGCATCTTTTCGGCACCAAGTTTCAACAAAAATCAGAATGTCATCGTTAGAAATGTTTTTGAGGAATTCTGGGCCTGTGTTTTCAGGCCAAACACAGAGGACCACAGACCCTGTATGTTCCTACGGCTAATTTGGAATGAACTCTTTTTACATAAAACAACATTGACTGTATTTTCAGTGAAACAAAATGCATTGTTGATAACAAGATACTACTTTAATCAATTATGCTGATATTGTCATTTAGTATTTGTATAGTTCAATTCAAATTGGAATTGATTAAATTGATTAAAATTGATATGTATTTATAAGCTCATATTAGTTCAGCAGCCTATCACAAAGGACGCTGAGGAGGTGTGTGATCTCACCTAGCTCAGGTTGGGGATCAGGTAGGACAGGGGTCAGGGTGGTTGGGACAGGGGTCAGGGCGAGTGGGACAGGGGCCAGGGCGAGTGGGACAGGTGCCAAGGGGCCAGGGGCCAGTGAGAGTGGGACAGGGGCCAGGGTGAGTGGGACAGGGGCCAGGGCCGGTAGGACAGGGACCTGGGCGAGTGGGACAGGGGCCAGGGCCGGTAGGACAGGGGCCAGTGAGAGTGGGACAGGGGCCAGGGCAAGTGGGACAGGGGCCAGGGGCGGTAGGACAGGGGCCGGTGAGAGTGGGACAGGGGCCAGGGCCAGCAGGACACGGGCCAGTGAGAGTGGGACAGGAGCCGGTGAGAGTGGGACAGGGGCCAGGGCCGGTAGGACAGGGGCCATTGTAAGGGCCCTGGGCTGGCGTGGCTGGGCTTGTGTTGGTGGGTGTGCACTCTGGGGGGGCTGCGGGGAACTGGGGGGGGGCTGGATGGGTTGCGTCCCAGTGCCACGTCTTTTAGCGTTTTAGAAAAGACTTTTTCCACACCCTCTTTGTTTAGACGCAGCCCGTTGTAGAGGTGCCAGGGGCCGATGGTGGAGCGACGGGCCCTGTGCATGCTGGGAAGCGCAGCGCAGCCTCTGGCGATCTCCGTGTTGATGTCCCAGATGACATGAAGGGGGACATCGGTCAGTGGCGGCAGTGTGGAAATGACCACGTGAGAAAGGACAGCAGTGCAGTATAATGGGTAAGGAGCTGGTCTTGTAACCTAAAGGTCACAGGTTTGATTCCCGGGTGGGACACTGCCGTTGTACCCTTGAGCAAGGTACTTAACCTGCATTGCTCCAATATATCAGCTGTATAAATGGATGCAATGTAAGTGCTATCTAATAGTTGTGTAAATCTAGAAGTTTCTGCTAAATGCATGTGCTGTAATGTAATGCTGTTCGCTGTGCTCTTGTCACTGCAGATGGAGATGTGCCTCAGAGGGAGCCTGGCCAGAGCGAGCTCTCTAAACTCTGCAAGCTCCATCTGGAGCAGGGCCAGGGACTCCCTTCTGTGTCGGGCGTCATTTCGGGGAGAAGCGGGGGCAGCGCAGGGCATGCTGGGTACAGTGGTGGGTACAGTGCAGGGTGTGGCTTCCTCTGGGTCTGAATCCTCAGCTTGTGTGATGAGCAGACATTTACCCTTCTGTGCTTTTACATTACATTACATTACATTACAGGCATTTAGCAGTCTCTTATCCAAAGCGACTTACACAGCTTTTTTTACATTGCATCCATTTATACAGATGGATAAATACTGGAGCAATGCAGCTTTAAGTACCTTGCAAAAGGGTACAACCTGGTTCGACTTTGGAAGTTAACTTGTGACCTTTAGGTTACAAGACCAGCTCCTTACCCATTATACTGCGCTTCCACCATTATACTACATCGTTCTTTATAAAACTGTGTAATCAACTGCTCTAATTGATTCATGAAGTGCAGAGTCACTATGAAAACCAGCAGACCCTGTAGCTCTCCAGGACCAGGGTTGGAGACCACTGGTATAAATGTTCACGTTTAGCACTACACTGTCCAAATGTTCATCTTTGTGGACTTTTGCTCCCCTTTCCAATTCCTCCCTTCTGAATGTGAGGGTAGTGCTGACATACGACACCGTGCCTGGTCTTGGTTTTATCTGTGAAAAATAATTAAATTGTTTTTGACCTTTTCATTTGCCTTTTCAGCAAAGTCCACATGTAGGGTTTCAGGGTTGTTTCTCATTATATTTAGTTGTTTCTTCTTGGCCTTTGCACTTCTCAGCTTGGGAGGGTATAGAATCTTCATAGCAGTCTGTTTGGTAGCCGTGGCAACAGCTCCAAAAATGGTTACTTTTCATCAGTTTTAACTGCCACTCTGCCTAGCCTTGGGTTAGCTTCTTAGCCACCTCTGTTAAAATATATTGAGCTATACCAATGCTATCAGATTTATTATTGGTTTTTTTGTGTGAAATACTGTACCCAAATGTTCTAATTTATGACTAATTTATACAGTTTGTTTTTCCAAAGATTTACCTTATTTCCTTTAAATTTGACTTATAGCTTAGTTTTGCTCATACCTTTCTCCTAGTTTTGTGTTTTCCCTTGTTATATCCTTATTATTTCTCTGTCTTCTC